>JAVTVY010011634.1:0-57694 GCA_036873755.1 Hanleya hanleyi
CCAGTCAAGGTTATTCGTAATCGCCACTCCTTGTCGAGCAGTTTCCTCAAGTACTGCGGCCTGTTTGTTCGTGCAAGGAACATCCGGATTACTAGGCACTTTAGTATTGCTAGAGCATAAATACTGAAAGTCGCCGTTCACCTCTGCAGACCGGAAGCTAAACGGTGAGTTATGTACGCCGTAACTTCGTGTGTTTGGCTTCTGTACTGGGAATGGACCAGAAGATCCTGCAGGGCGGAAGCGAGCTTTTGGTCTCAACCTTATAGCACGTTCCTCCTGCGTAGTGGGTTCTGCTAAAGTTCTATGGAACAAGTGGCAAATGAATAGCAGTTGAGGCCGGAAGCGTGGTAGCCGACCTCGTAACCCGGTTTGACTCTCCTGATTCAGTTTCAATATCCCCCGCATGTGGGACCGGAAGCTGCATATCAGGAATTAAGTCATAGATGCCGGAAATAAGCTCATAATATTTCCTAGCATCCGGATCAGTATTGGTAGGTTCATTCAATTCAGATCTACCGCACTGGTCCCTATCCACTTCCATAGCTCCCGGGGCTTCCTGCCAGGAGGGAGTATTGGAAGGGATAGTCCTCGACAAATTAGCTTCCGGTTTCCTAGACTGTTCAGTCAAAACCGGAAGCAGTGGCGTACTACTTCGGAATTGACTGGTCATCATCTCTCTCAATTTCTTCATTTCCTCACGTTGCTGTTCCATACCGCGCAGTATGGCAGCCAATGTGGGATCAGTCACTTGAGAGTGGACCGGAAGCAAGGCCTGACGAGGTGTGTTCACACTCAAGGACCCTCCAGCTGGACGTGAGCACGGCCACTGTAAAGGTCGGTGAACTGGCATACGAGGTCGTAAACCGGAAGCACGTATAGGAGGACGCATCATACGTAATAATCCCGGTCCCGTACCACGAACACCCCCGGAAGCAGATATCTGACCTAAGCCACGCAAGGGCGAAGGTAGACCAGCAACCGGATGCCGCATAATTTGAACTGGTCTGATTGAGGGTTCTTGATAACGCAACTCAGACACAGGCAAAAAATTTGACATATCATGGGTACCTGAATACATACCATACTGCCGTTGTTGCGGGAACCTTAATCTCTGGTGGCCCAGAAGGCTCGTAGACACAAACGTCTCGGCAAGGGAACGAGGAAGGCCACCAGAGTAACCGGAAGCAGGTTGGGGAAATTCAGACAAACCGGAAGCAACAGTTAAAGGCGTAACTGAGCGACCGGGAAGTCCAGGCCTCGACAGCGTCGAGGAAGGTATTTTCCCAACCCCGGACCCGAATGAAAACTTAACATTAGGCCCCTCACTGGTGCTGCCCAAGTTTTCGTAATCATAAGTCGACTCCGATCGAGAGATCGGAGTCACCTGGCTTTCCCACGCTAAGCCTGGGTCCGTCACCGATTTCCCTTCATCGTCACATCCAGGCGTCCGCTCAATAGGAATCTCCACTTCCACAGTCGTCGTAGTACCAGATTCCATATCTTCGATTACTCCTTCCACTTGTACCAACCGGGTCGATCGCTTACCTGATTGACCCTTCGCCTGGCCTGAAATGGAAGCATCGTGAGCGGGGGGGGGGTGTTTGTTTATCTTTATTTACGTCCAATAGGCTGACTACCGTAGACCCAGCTACAGAACTAACAAACCCCCTAGACTCCTCGTCTACACTAGTACGAGGAGACTGTGCTACATATGTCTCGTTGGCGAGATTGGTAGGCATAACAACACTATTTCCTTCGTTAGCTGCCAGAGAACCGGCCAGATACACCTGGAATATGCCGGGCGCCCACACAATACATTCTTCACAGGCAGTGTCCCATGTACAGATTCTACCCTGGCGGCATGGTGGACACAATGAGTGAAGGTCATAACTAGGCTTGTCACCTCCACAAGACATGCATGACATTTGAGACATATTTTGAGCCATTTTTACGCTGATAACTTATAGACTACTTCCCAAAGGACTTCTTGCAGGAAATCAGACGTCTGAGGTAATCCAACTGTGAGTAGTTTCGCTAGAAAAGGCACTTTTTCACGGAGTTGACAATGTTTACTTCCAGCCCTACGAAGCAGTAGAACAAGAAGGAAGTGGAATTGTGGGTAGCTATGCTATCAGGTGACTAGCAGGGGAGATAACTGTGTCATTTAAATTCTTACTGTGATATTTCATGTAGACAAGAAATGCAAAGAGTGGAAGTGAGGTAAGTTTTCAGCGCAAATAACTATTGCACTTCATATATGTTATTCCTCCACATTATGACAGAGGCACAGTCACTAGGGGTTGAGGCCATTTATGAGATTTGGGCAATGGGGGACTTTTCACTTTCGATTAGGAGAACTATAAACTTTGAAATTAATCCCAACAAAGGCTCAGGGACGTAGCCATGATATCTGGATAGGTGGTCAAGTTCTACTTCGAATAGGCCAGGTTTATGCATGAGAAATGGGGGCAAGAAAGTGCACAAATCACTCAGATGTTTTTATTCGGCATGATTTACTTACCGGTACTGCGAATGTTTCGACACGACTGTGATAAAATACCCCCCATAAATGCTCAAGAGTGTAGGAGCACCAGCAGACTATTTTAACTGATTTGCAACCTATACATGTATTCATTCGTGCCTTTGATGCACAAACCAAATTTGTAGAAACTGCAGCAGACAAGTAACACACCAGACCATTTAGCATCTCCTTTGGCCTGATTTTTCCAATTGAGTGAGTAGGATTTTACGTCGTTTTCAACAATTTTCCAATCCTATCACAACATTGTCTACATCATCTTCATTTTATCAAGCCAATCATGCCAATTTTTACGTTCCCACTTTGAACCTGCCTTGATTTGTCTGACCATGCACCTTCAGTGTTCAAAATGCAAGGTGTAAATTTCACCTACGAAGGAGAGGCAAACCAATCAGAAGTGTGTAGAGTGACATCATCCTCAAGTAGCGGCGTCTTTCCTCCTAATATGGTGGCGGTGTGGGCACAATATATAGGTCAGCCAATTAATGACACTCTTCTACGAGACACTTCGAAATTCAAATGGTTTTGAGGTCAGTGATGTCTCTTGTCTATTTATAAGTTGTTTGAACATTGAAGGAGGCCAGATATACATGTGTATCAAGTAAAGTTCGAAGTGGGAACGCAGAAATTGACTTGATAAAATGAAGATGTGTCTACATGTGCCAGGACACAGAGTGCCCTCGGTTCCTATCATCCCAGACACTGCTTGGCCCATGCAGCTAGTACAGCACCCGGTGGCTCAATGTCTGACATCAATTGTTGGCCCTGATCTAATAGAGAACAAGACTGTGAAGGAATTGCCTTTATGTGTCAAGATATGGATTTTCTAGAACCTTTTTTTAGATTCTGGAACTCTGGGAACCTTTTCGCTAGATTCTGGAACTCCGGGAACCTTTTATCTAGATTCTGGAACTCCGGGAACCTTTTACATGTATCTAGATTCTGGAACTCAGAGATGCAATCATACATGTACAAAACAACCGGACATATTTACTAAATAAACTAAAAAATATACGGTCTTATATTCAGATCTTTGGTACATACAAAATAAAACAAATTGAATTGTGACAGCACTTGAACCCACATGGATTGTCATCTAGATGTTAAACCAGTCAAGAGAAGATAACTCAGGGACACTGTGTCGGTGTAGATGGACTATACAACGTATGTTTGTATGTATGGCATAAGCACAGCATTAGTTCGTATTCTACAATGTAATTAAACAGGAAGCTCAGCACGAGTTCAAACATATAATCAAAAAATTAGCACAAATAAATAAAATAACAATATATACCACGATAAACTGGACTAGCTGTTCATTACAAATGAATTTTGCAACAAAAATGCTTCCTAGGTATTTTTTTCATATTATTGGCGAGTATGGCATTCTAATCCTGATAATAAACATGTACAGTTGATAGTTTTAAAAAATTCGGACAAAAAATGGCTGCCTTGTTGGTTTATCTTAACAATATCAGAATAGACAGGTTCTACATACTATTCCTATGAAGTAGGCTCTCCCTTGCAAATTGTCCGGTAATGAATGTCCGTCCCCCCGAATCCGTTCTCCGGCAAAATAAGGAGAACCGTTGACATCAGAACCTTGATTTTTGGCATGAACCAGTGCTCCAGATAAGGGGCGTATTGGCGTAATTTACGCCTACAAAAAGTTCAAAAACGCATACATGCTGAAATCTAGGCGTAACAAATACGCCCGATAAATAGCTGATACGCCTTATCGCCAAAATCAATGCGTAAAATTTCTCCAATAAACGATGCCGTCAATCCGTTGACTCGGTCTCCTGATCTCAGCAAGGCATATCAAGGGAGACAAATCTGTCTCCGGGGGTGTTTTACGTTGTTGTCATATAGTTCATCAGCAATACCCTTGCACGGAGACTGGAGATCTTGCCGGAAACAGTACCGTTGCTATAGTGAGCAGCCATTTTTTTCACTGCAGCAATCACATCATGTGTGATTCGGTTAAAGATGTCCGGGACACGCAAAATAACCATTATTACTGCTTTTTACCCCTCAACCCATAGGGCTGCTGGGTCTTGTGATCGGCATGTACGTCCCTTTGTCCGTGCGTCAACAACTTGTCCGGACCAGAAGTTTTTCAGAACCGTTAATACTCCTGGTATGACCAGCGATACTCCTTCGAACAAATTTGGAGGAGTATACATGTAGTCCTCCTCATAAAAAAAAATTATCTGGAGCACTGTGAACATGCATTAGGGGACTGTTACATGTACCAGCAAGTTGACCTGATGAAAATTTGACCTACTTAGGTGACCTACAAACCTCGAAATTGGCAAAAACATAATGCCTCCCAAGACTGTGGAAATGCACTTAATTAGGTCAATGTCAGTGTGACCGGACATAATTGGGTCAAGGTCAATGTGACCTACTTTCTGACCCAATTAGGTGACCTAGAAACCTCAAAATTGGCAAAAAACATGTCTCAATGCCTCCTACATGTATGACCATGGAAATGGTCAGTCTTAGGTCAAGGTACACACTCAAATCATATCAAACCCTACTTCGTAGGTCCTGTGACATTAGTCACACTACTCAGCTTTGATTATGTTTGAATAAATTAAAATAAATTAACCTGAATTTAAAACATCTCTACATGATATCATTAATTAAAGAAGGGTTAATTATTAGTTTAGTTCACATGTACAAGTATATTGACCAGAAATACATTCTCCCTGAAACCATACAATGGGGTTTTGAAAATGAAAATTTAAGGCTTCTTAAATTTATTCTAAACTACATGTACAAACAAAAAAAAAACAGTTAACAGACATATACATGTATCATCTAAACAGCACTGTAACATATTCTATCAAGAGAAAAAAATTTATCTGCTGAACACTCACTTCTTATAATATAAAGTTACGTCAGTTAGGGTTTATACAGTGGGGAGTAGACCTACATGTATGCATTCAAAATAAAGAAAAACTTTCTTTACGATACCCGGCTGGAGCTGCTCTAGGATAGAAGTAGGAATGCAACTATAAAATCTGGTGCAAAAAGCTGCCGTTTCAATTACAAAATGTCTACAAATGAATCTTCATCAATGCAAAGCTGCAAGTTTGCTGTTGTTGAATATGACATTATATTATTCAGGTATATGTATAAAGGGAGATAAATCTGACCATAAACAGTTTTACCCGAATACAAGTTATGTGTTCTCACTAGAATTATTATGCATTGTAATGGATATACATGTACCTGATTTTACACTTGGACCAACATGTAAGAAACGAACATTGAATTGAAATTTTTCATACAATTTTTAAACAAAAATGGATGTTTACGTTCATACAGCTACATGCATGTTCATCGTACCTTTGGACATATGTTTTTTTTTTGTTCCTTCAAACACAACATATTCTTTTATTCACACAAGTTTGGGTGCCGTGTGGGGGAGAAAGGGTTGCATGGCATATTCTGTTTGACCAGTGCCCATTTACATGTACTATGGAAGTAGTGCCCAATCGAACCACACCATTTCACTTCCCAGCCATCCCCGGGGTGAGAAAACATTCAGCTGTCAAATCACTGGGTTCCAAACAGGTGTGACATACAAGTAAAGTCTAGGCTAAATGATCTATATAATATTGGTTGTACACTGATGTCTGCAGTTATCGTGGTTGATATGAACAGTGGAACAGTGAAACTGATTGGTCAATCAGAAAACAGGGTCAAATCGGTACACAATTTTACAGTAGACGTCTGTAGTCATCCACTTTAATCTTTTCGTAATTACGTCAACCAATGTCACTGTGAACTGGGTCAACCAATGTCACTATTAAGTTATTGGGTCACTTTAATAAACTGATCAACCAATTTCTCTACGACAATTAAACAAGATCAAAAGATCAACCATTTTTACTTTTACAAGTTAATTGGGTCACAACCACTTTCACTTTTATAATTTAACTGGGTCAACCATTTTTACTTTTACAATTTAACTTGTTCAACTACTTACACTTACATTTTAACTGGGTCAACCATTTTCACTTTTACAATTTAACTGGCTCAAGCATTTTCACTTACATTTTAGCTGGGCCAACCATTTTCACTTTTAAAATTTAACTGGGTCAACTACATTCACTTACATTTGAACTGGATCAACCACTTTCGCTTTTACAATTTAACTGGGTCAACCACATTCACTTACATTTGAACTGGATCAACCACTTTCGCTTTTACAATTTAACTGGGTCAACCACTTTCACTTTTACAATTTAACTGGGTCAAGCATTTTCACGAGTATCTGATCATCAGAGCACTAAATTCTGACTAGGTCAATCGTTTCAATATTCACAATTAAATTATATCAGCATACATGTATCTCACATGGAACACATTACCGTACAATACAGTTTCCGTACCATTAAGCCACGCAACACAAGCATACAACCTCAGGGCACTAAAAATATGAACTTATAAATATATGGCAACTTTTCAACATTCTCAGATTTTTAAGATTCTGGAATATACATGTACTTATACACTAAAAAACACACTTGTAGATTTACATGTAAGCTTAATTAGCCTATGACATGAATCTTCTCGCTTACATTGTAAAAGATTACACCATTCAGCAAACTATTCAGGGGGCATCCTAAGTACATGTACATCACTATGCTTCAAGGAGATCACTCTCCATCACTCACCTAACTTTCCCCCAGGAGAGTGATTTTTCACTCTCCTGGAAAATGAACAGGTATTGGAGAGTAATACTGACAAGACTGGATCACTCTCACAATACAAAATCTAGGAGAGTGATCAACGGCTCTACATGCAGGGCTTCGTGTTTAGATTTAGTGCGCGAGCTAAAAATAGCTCACGTCAAAATATTTAGGAGAGGGTATTTAAAAGTCAGGCGAGTGATTGCAATATAATACAATATAAAATGTGACAGTTTACGTGAGCCAAAATCACTCTCGTGACATGAATTTATGCGAGTGTTTGCGTGCAGGTGAGCTATCACTCGCGCTGAACACGAAGCCCTGTACATGTAGTAAATTTTGCTAACACTTGGGAGTGAAAAAGCAGTAATTCTGGCTTATGAATCACTGGATCAATCTAGTGTTCAGGGCAAGTGGGGATTTTCATATTTGGGCATACATTATGGACTTGGTGGATGCCCACCCCCCCTTGTAGTAATAAAGCACCTATGTATACACATGTACATGTATAAATAAATGTACAATTAGAAATGTACATGCTGTCCATATAAAACTAGGTTTGGTTATAGTACAATCAGATCATGAGCAAATAAATATAAAGGCAGACGGACAGTTTACGGAAAAGTACAAACATCAAGGTTTTCGCTCCTGGTTGTCAAATTACTGAATGACTGTATAATAATGGGAGGAGATTTCCACTTGCAAAGCTCGAGATAGCGCATTGTTTTCTTGATGAACCACATTCAAGGAAAGCTACAATATATGTAACTTGAACAACCGTAACTGGCAGATTTAAGTTGCCATACAGGTTATGTTGATTTGGGGAGCCTATTCCCACCCAGATCCACACACCACACATGTCAATGTAGCAGCAGTCGTCCATGTCTTTCATTCTCCTGGATTTGGTTTTATTTCAATACAGTAATGCTAGTGTGACAATTCCCTTCAGTTCCTCTCCACTGCATTTCCATTCTCCATGACAGGGAACGTCATTTTCAACAATTTTCGACAGTGCCTTCGTGTATGTGCCAGGACACAAGATCAGCCTCAGTTCGTATTACCCTGGACACTGCTCAGCCCAACCAGTACGGCATCCGGTCACCTTTATTCATGTATTGATTGGGCTCAACGTTGCTTAATTTCCAGGATAGTGACCAAAAACTCAGCCGGTCTGGAGATGAAGTTGGGAGAATGATGCATTGCGACCATGATCACTTTCCTTGAAACCCGAGATTATAGTGGTCCGTATATCAGGTTATCCACTCTCTATACAACTACTCCACACAAACATCAAGTGTGACTGAACTGTGAAAGAGAGCAAGTAATTATCTTTCTTGATACTCTTGTATGTATGTATGTATGTGTGCCTATATATATGTCATGGATGTGGAAGAATCTAGCCTCGCCAGTCCTTGGCACGGGCACCGATGGTGACCGACCTAACGAGATGACGTATCCCAGGATCCTCTCCATTGTTATATATACGCCCAGAGGGACGGTCACGGAATGTGGACAGATCAACCATTTGTTAGGCCTGCTACATGAACAATGTAGACAAATGGACATACAAAATGACATAATGTGCCATCTTTCAAAAGCGAGATTATGCCGTAATCACCAATGTTTCACGAATATCAGCAACTGTTTCTATACATTGATGTTTAGGTACATGTACTGTACCAATTAACACGTAATCAGTTACCATGGCAACCTTCTTATCGAGATACCGCGTCTGTTCATACCATACACTGAAGTTAATGGACCATGCTAATGAGGGTAAGAACACGGGTAACACTGAAAGTAACTGATGCAGGTCATCAGGCTTCAGTCCAGTTTATCTCACTAAATACATGCAGCAGAGAACCTTTGGTCAGTCTTTGATTCCATTCACAGCCTATCATGGATGTATTTCGCTCTTCTTTTTCTTCTGGTCAGATAACTATCTTTTCCAAAGTTGCTTGGCAACTTCTGACATACTGGCACCATTTGACTTGAGGAGGAACTTCATTTTGTATAGATCGTCCACCGATTTACAATCGGATCGCCGTGTGGAGAGACGCGCCAGTTTGTTGATGAGCGCGGCACGTTCCACTTCCAGCCACAAGTCAAATGCCTGCTCCTGAGCATTTGATTTCATGATTTTGTCTAAATTGTCCACTTCTGGTCCCCATAAACTGAACTCCAGAACGGCACGAGCCACAGACAGACTCTCCCCATGTTCCTGTTGGAGAAGGTCTGTCACGCGATCCATTGCGCTCTCGAAGCGTGGCGGGAATTTCTGTTCGATGCAAGTGAAGGACAAAATTAGCTCTTGCATGATCCGTTTGGCATTACTGCAGATGCTGTCATCTGGTGCGCCATTATCATGTGCACGCAGTTTCGGCCAAATGCTGATGAATTTCCCGGACAATCCGGCAGATGACACAACGTTGATGTCCTGCAATCCGATATTCGACAGTGAATAACCGCGCTCCAAGGCGAACAGAAACGCTCGAAAACACTGCACCAGAACAAAAACAAAATGGCGGTAATAGCCATCACTGGTGATCTGCATTGCCTCTTGGAGAGCGTAAAAGTAGTCATTTAGGAATTCGTAGGTGTAGTAGCGGGTCACAACGATGTGAACTTTGACCTTGCCACCTTGCTCCTGATTGGTTGTTTCCCTGGGTAGTTTCCAGACCTGGAGTAAGCTATCCGAGAGGAATTTCACGGGAATGCTATCAGTGAACGTAGCCAGAATGTTGAGCCAGTTGATTTGAGACAAGGCCTGGGAGTTCTGGTGCTGAGACTTGGGGAAAATCTGATAATGACAAAAACAAAGAAACCATATGAACGTTCCATGTGTGCAAATTGCCAAGAGTGAAATAAGAGAAAAGGTAGAATCAACTTTGGGAAGGGGGGGAAAATCCAACAATGACAAAATAACAAAGTGTATGTATTATAAAAACTTATAGGAAAACCATACAAATGAAGTCAAATACAATAAAGGAATAGAATCAACATTTATACTATGTAGATTTTCTATTACAACAAGGCTATTCTATGGATAACTTCTTTATGCTGTGGATATGACGTTTCATTGGAGATACTTCTAACTTTTTCAAATCTACATTAGCTTTGAAAAAGAAGTATCTTCAATGAAACGTCCGCTCCACCAGCAATACGTTGTTATGCATAGAATATCCTTGTGTTATATATGCCGACTTCTAAATACCTATCGAAGAAATTACATTTTCTATTGCTCGCAGAGAAATCAGATAATGAAAATGGTGGGTCTGTAAATATATGGTGAAACCCAGAGAGAGAATAATTAGCCTCACTTTTTCTTGTCTTGCTGGCAGCTGATTAACATGATGTGATGAATCCACAGTTAACATATGGAGAAACCTTACAAATGTTCGACATGTGATGTGAAGACACAGAAAAGGTAGGTAGGATCAACAAACCACACTGCCCTCATTAACTAAATCTGTTACATGTATATGTGTTACTGTGTCGGGAGTGAAGCCCTTGTGTATGTGTAGATATCTTTTCAACTTGAAGAGCTTGAAACTACAGGGTTGTGAATCTGAATCCGAAAATCACTGAAAAACGTGCATCTTCCCCTAAGAATTATCAGTTTGAAAGATTGTGGACAAAAACTCAGGGAAAAATCAGCGAATTCATGAAAAATACCCCCTGAAAGTATGATAGAGCTTATTCACAGAATAAATTGTATGGCTCACCATGAGTTGAAAGACTGTTGTATCCGACTTGAGCTCCGGTAATGTGGCCTGGTATACCACACATCTGTTTGACGTGAACAGCGGGTTGTCACTACACAAGCGAAAATGGGTCCATCGTAACGTTCCCCTCACCACCGGGTTATTGTTCAACAGTTCAGAGACGGTCTCCTTTAGAATCTCTTGTAGAGACTCGAAGTTTGTGCCGGTGATCTTGTTGAAATTTTCCCTCAGGCTTTCGAGGGAGAAGTTCTTGGCAGAGCAGCCTGGTCGATTCATGGCGACATACTGCTCCGTGGTGGATTTCCCGGTCACTGGTTTGGCTAAAAGCTGCGGTTTCCTTCTGGGAACAGGTTTGGGCCGGTTTGGACCGGTCAGGCCAGTTGCAACTGGTGGAGGACCAGATGCAGGCGGTGGACCGGCGGCAGGCGGCGGACCTTTCACCAGTGGGAATGTTGTTGTTGTTGCAGCCTCTGGGCTTAACTTCTCCCCGCATTTGGACCGAGGAGCTGGGCGCGGGAGAGTCTGACTCCTCACAGCTACTTTGGGCGTCCCTTCTCTCGAGGACGGTTGTGACGGTGGCTTCTCGGAAACCTTCTCCACTGGGGCTTCTGCTACAGTTTCTGAGACAACTGGTTCGATCGTTTCCCGAATATCCGCATTAGCTGTGATATGGACATCTGGGTATAGCTCTTCGCGGCCCATGTCACCATTCGGTATCTCTTCATAGATCGGCTGTGAGGCGAGGAACAGCTCCCGCTCTTCTGCCAATGAGAGAATCTTCTTCGGCAGTTCAGCTACGGCTTCCACTGTAGCAGGTTGCGGTGAGGACCCTGAACTGTCTCCGGATGATGCACAAACAGGTTCGAGATAACCTTCCAGGCTGGTGCTCATTGCCTCACTTCTGGGACCGATCGGCTCATAGAGATTCTCCAGTGACCCGAGAGGCGACATCGAGGGTGGTTCCGGTGGGTCGTCGTAACTCCTCTTGCTGCCTATTGATCCCGATCCACTGTCCTGAGAACTGGAACCACCTGTTTAACAAGAAAAGAACAACATGATTACAGCAGCCCATCTTGTACGATCACTCAGGTTTCATCAAGTTATAGAGACCTACCTCTCTAAAATGGAGGTGAAAAAGGTCGTTTTTGAATAATAACTTTTGACTTATCCATCATAATCATGGCAATGGTCCAAAATGGACTCACCTTATATTTTGTTACCTGTCATAACAGTGGTTTTCCATTGAAAGTGCGCATAGTCTATTTGTTAATGGAGAAGAGTGACGTTTGAGAGTGACGAAGATGGGCGGTTGACATCACTCCGTTGCAGTGTATGCAGCATCAACTGGGAAGCAATTGAAAAGGAGGCCAAACGTCGCAGTGTCCGGGGTGCCATCGTGAGCGCGGTGAAACAGTACGGGTTTTAAACTTTTTAAATGGGTTACCTCAAAAAAAAAAATATTGTGCAACCTGTTTTTGGGTTACGCGAACAGAAAAAGGTTACCTGAAAGTTTTTTTGCATAACCTTTTTCCGGGTTACCAGAATTCCAAATTTGTGCGGGCCTACAAAACATTTCGACAGTAAGAAAATTTTGAATTGTTAATATTGTACTGTACTGAAGGCAGTACCAAAGTCTTTTGGAGGACATTTTGGAATGGTCAAGGATGACTTGATTGGTGTCGTACCGGGTACAGGATATAGGTTTTAGTATTCGATAAATCACTGGAAATCTTCAAAATGCTTGTATCTTGAAATAATAATCTTGAAAATGTAAGAAAACTAAAGTTGCCATTCTCTCCCTGGGAAGAAAATTTCTGGCTGATGTTCTTGAATAATGGGTTTACTGTTCTTGAATGAGGAAATTATTGTTCTTGAATTGAATTGATAGTTTATTATTAAGATGAACATGGGCATGATGGGGGAACTTGTGCAGACAGATAAATTTCTATCACGATAACACCATACTCCGAACTGACAAGGGCAGGTAACTCATGGAGTAATTTCATTCATGAAATCTAGCCCAATGATATATTCATATGTACAATAAATTGAATTGAAATTATTCTTGTGAAACAAAGTTTGTTGACTGCTACATATATTACCTGAGGCATAGGAACTGTCATCCCCAAGTGTAATGGTGTTCCTCCGATTTACAGCCTTTGTTGTTGCTGATGTTGTCATCCCCTGTATCAACTAAATATCAAATGACAAGAACAGCGATCAAGCGAAATGCTTGCTTAAAATACAGATTCATCAGTACTGGCAACAGATAATTGTCAATTCATCTCCAAGAATTTTTCGTTTTGACGATGTAAGTAACCTATTATAATTAGGGATGTTAGGGTGGGGAGAAATCCAAGATGGCCATGCAGTTATATTCGAATTTGTATCTTGCTGAAATGATTGTTTGAACTCGATGATCCCTTAATTCTTTACCAGTCTACACGAGTCTGCATTAATATATTTGAAACTTCAAAGAGGTATGTATTCATGCAATCTTAATAAATTATATCCTATCAATGCTCCCCAATCATACATGTCGCTATGCAGGATCTTACTGATTTCAATTGAATTCGGTGTTCAGAGTGCCCGGCAGGCCTTGAATATTTAATAGTCTCATGAGATCACGGTCGCATTGTACATGTAACTACTTTAATTGCAGTCGGGAATGGGAATAGAGTCAGCGTCTCTGCTTTAACCCAAGGTTTACGCCAAGGACCAGTCTATAATTCTATCCTACATTATGGCACCAACCTGGCGGGAGGGCGGCAACATCAGAAGACACCCCGCCAGCATGGTGTGTGATTCGGCTGAGCCAACCCAAAAGCACATACCATAATGTTCCTTTCAAAGCACTATGAAAAGCTCGACACTTGCGTTACTACAAACTGGTTCGATCCTGCAAGCGACATATCCAAATGGGGGAGGAGATAGGATTTAATTTTAATCAGATTGCTATTCCTGTGTCTCACTCACGTGGAAACTGCTGGATGCATAGTTTCATTTATCTGCTCACCTCACTTAAGTTATAGCTATGCTGCAGGCCTATTCTTTCCAATACATGTACACATGTACCAGTACCGGTAATAAAAATATGATTATTGTGCACTTACATTTCGCTTTGTGCACTTCCTGGCATGATTTTGATTGAGACAATGGTACAAAGAATATACAAATCAACATAGACATTGAAATCGTCATCTGTCAGCAAAAAAAATTGAATTCATTTCACTGCCATATTTCAACACAGTCGGACTGTCACATGGAGGATAACGAAAATGAGTACTGAAGCACACATGTTGCCCAGTTATGTATTGGAGGATTGATGCATCAAAACTAAGTTTTGATTATCCACCATGTAACTGTATTGGACGTCGGCGGTGAAGCAAATTCAAATTTTTTGCTGAAAGAGGACAATTTTGGCGTCCAGTCAGGTTGTATATTCTATGTCATGTACATTCTCAGTATTTTCGTTATTTTGAGATAACACTATCTTAGAATAGCACAAATTCTAGTGCTGAAAAACTGGTCGAGTCCCGTGCGGGATTCGAACCAGCGACCCCAAAGTCAGGCACCTAATCGCCAGCACTGTATGTTGGCGATCTAAACCACTCGGCCAATGGGCCTCCCACAAAAATAGGAGGTAAATGTAGCAGACCGGTAGTCTCGGAAGCGAACATGCAGTACCCCTCTGATGATCGTAATGACACAGCTCCCACGGCTGAATAGATATATTTTCATCATTTAGGAAGTGATCGTATAATAGCATTTTTCGTTGTTTTGGGATTACACTATCTTAGAATAGCACAAATTCTAGTGCTGAAAAATTGGACAAGTCCCGATCACTGGTTCGAATCCCGCACGGGACACGACCAATTTTTCAGCACTAGAATTTGTGCTATTCTAAGATAGTGTAATCCCAAAACAACGAAAATACTGTTATACGATCACTTTATAAATGATAAAAATATATGTACATTCTCAACAAAGATCGTGCCAGGAAGCGCTAAAAGTTAGAAATACATGATAATTATATTTTAATCAACGATATGGGAAAGAATAGGCTTGCAGCAATACGAAGGAGGCGAGGAGCTATGCAACTTAGCTACATGTAGATACATGTGCTTGATGCCTATTCACAATATATATTAGTCAAAACTTACAATTGGACCAGAGATGTCTGATCGTCCAATTTTCTTCCCATCTCCTGGTAGAGAAGACTCTGTGATGGACTTGGCCCTTTTCACAGACACCTTGGCTGGACCAGGCGGGGGTGGAGCAGGTGGCCGGGATTTTCTGGGACCGCCAATCCTTCCCAGAATGCTCCTGCGGCCTTTCTGACAAGGCAGCTCAATCTTCTCACAGACACGAGATTCCCAAGGCGGAAGATAGAGTTCCTGGTCCTGAGCCGTTCCCGGAGGAGCGGGTGGCATGCCGGTCGGACGATCCTCGTGTTGAGCTTCCTTTTTTAGGCTCAACTCCGTTGCAGATGGTGTTGGAGATTTGGGGGATAAAGGTGGCTGTGGAGCAGGTAGCTTCTTTGGATCAACTGCTTTACTGGTTCTCACGCCTGGCTTGACCTCCATACCACCTTTGCTTAGTCGCAACTCCAACTCCTTGGCAAACTGCGTATTTTTGCTGTCCAGAGCTCTTGGTGCTGTCACAGGACGCGGCGCATCTCGTTTGGTTGGACTCCGGACACGACGGCGGACGACAGAGACATCCGGGGACTTCTGACCAGGTTTAGACCCGCCTGATACCACCTCTGCCACCATTTTTATCTCACGTCGACTGCCTTCACCGCTGCGTTTTGGAGATGCCATGACAGGTTTTGTGTTCTCTTTAGGATTCATCCCATGGTCTGTACTAGAAGGGAGAGCACTCATACTGGCTGACATTATTTCTGGAATTTTATGCACTTCATCTTTCTTTACCGGTTTGATCACTTCAGAATTTTGCTCAATTACAGTTTTTTGATTTTTCGTAACTTCTTGGGGTTTAGGGTTATCTGGATTGGATGTGGTTGCAGTTACGACATCTCCTGAAGTTGTTCCTGTATTCTTGCTAGGAGATGGCATGACCTTCACCTTGGTCTGATGTGCCAGCTTGGGACTTTTTACCCCCATCTGAACAATCTCGTCAGTAGAAGACTCCTTATCTGCTTCCTCAGAGTTTGATTCTTCCACGATTGCATTTTTGTCAACAAATTTGATGCTGTCCTCCATCGGTGTCACAGTAATTGTATCATCATTCCCTTCATCCTCTTTCCCCCGCCGGAGAAATTTTGAGAAGAAAGACATTAGGCCACTTTTCCGTGCCTCATTGTTGGCCTTTGATGACAATTTGGGTGAGTCCTGAATGTCCGACTGTGAATTCTCGCCTTCGGACATTGGAATTTCATCGGGAACCATGGCAACAGGTGTAGGGGAGTTGGGACGAAAATTCACAAACCTGAACGTCGGATCTGGAGTTTGGGAGGTGACTTTGTTGGGGGATTTGACGGGTTCCTTTGGTGGATCAGGTGGTGGGGAAAGTGGGGGTTGAGGAGCTGGTCGTTTACCCTTCTGTTTGTTCAGATCCAAGTTGGCTGCGATAGAGGCCATCTTGGCTTCGAATGCATGTGACTTGCCCTTTGACACTCGACCTGGATCTGACCTCTGAAATTCATCATCCTGACTGATCACCATCACTGACTGTCCGCTTTGATCACCAGCATTCTTTATTGGAGGCGAAGTCGGACCGGAGGAGCCAATATCTGTTGTGGAGTCGGTCATAACAGAGACACGTTTCGCTGGTTTTGGGGCTGGCTCAAGTACCATCCTGGTCGGTGGTGCCTCAGTTTCTTCAGATCTCGTACACACGGTACCATTCTCGGCCTCCTCCTGCTTCCATACTTCGTCCAACAATTTAATGGCCGCTCTCAGTTCAGCATCATTCGATTGATCATTCAGCATCTGTAGTGTTATTGACATTTCTCCTTGGAGAGAATCCGTCATCAGGTTTGGCTCTTTCTTCGTCTTACCCCTTCCCAATGTTCCCGACTCGCTTACAGTGTCACGTGACTTCCCTCTACCCAAAGTTCCGGATTCACTCACATTGTCCCGCTCCGAAGAACAAGTACTCGACAGCGACACATTATCAGAGGCGACAGATCTTGCTGGCGAAGTCCTCTCAGACGACCTACGAGATCGTGCAGGAGCAGGAGTTGACGGGAGCTCAGGAGGTGGGTAAGATTCGGGAACCTCCCCAGATGACACATCTACGATACCGTACGGTTTGACTACTGGTTCTGGATTGATATCAATGACTTTATATGCCGAAGCAACACGTGGTTTCTTGTCTTTCTTCACTTTGAATGGTTCAACTGGAATGTCGGTATCGGACACGGATGATGCCCTGGAAGATGCTGAGGATGCAGTTCTCGTGTTGCTACCATCCATAGCTGGAGAGATTTCGCGGCTGGATATCGGGGTTTTATAGCCTTCCGCAAAGTCGGATTTTACACTGGTCACCTGTGAAACTCTTCCGAGCTCCGAGTCGGAAGATGTCCTTCCATTTGACACCTCCCCAAAAATATCCTCAATGGACGCTCTAAGTGGAGGCGTTTTCTTAGTCAACGGGAAAGTACCAATTTTAATCTTACCCGCATCGCAATCTTTGCGAGTGGGAAACCGGTCAGGTTTCCATAGCGATTCCAACTCCACATCCTCGAATTCTTTACTTGCAACCCGCTTCATTTTTTCCTCCAGTGGAGAATCCGCTTTGAGATTTTGAACATCTGCATTCCAGCGAGTATTCTCGAACGACAGCAGTGAGAATTGTTTCTCCTCCTCGGTGAGAGAGTGTTCCAGCTCCCCGGACATGGCAGCGTCTGTTGACACTGCCTCTTCTTCGTCCTCGGGAGGGAAATTGTCCTCGCCTCCATTATACCCTATAATCTGTGGGTCATCATCCTCGAATATCACTGAAGCACTTTTCGCTCGAGTCGACTTCAGAGACTTTTTTAGAGCACTTTTAGGCTGTAGCACTGAGGAAGAACTATCTACGGCTGAATTATCGTTACCGTTTTCTATTTTAGCACAAAATTGACCATCGGTTTGTCCGGTTTGAGATTCTCTCCCCTTATTGGTACTGTTTGTAGACTTCACACCATCTCCATTCACTACGGATTCAATGAGCAATTTCTCTGGCTGTCTCATACCATTTATGGTAACACTTGAGTCTTTCGGAACAGAGATTTTTCTCTTACTGGAGGATTCTGACTTGTCTCTTGGAGGAGATTTTCCTTTTTGAGAAACTGCATCGGCCAAAGCTTTTGCAGTTTCACGACTTTTTGGTTTCGGTATCGAGTCTGACTTTGGGGGAGTTGTTCTCCTTTGAGCTGGTTGCTCTTGTCCAGATGGCACGGCAGTTTTTGAAGTTGGCACCTTTTCCTCGGTGGAATTCGATCGAGACACACTCTTTGATCCAGATGCATTTTGGGAATTTGAAATAGAAATGGACTGTGGTTCTGAATGCTGTTGAATTAGCCTCCCTTTCGACGCAGGTAAATGTTTCTTATCAGAGTTCACGGCGGATTGTGGTGCTGAAGATTTGCTATCAGGTTGTGTGATAGATGTTCGTTTTGCTTTGGTCGGCATCTGCGTGATGACCTTGGAGGTGCCGCCATCTTTTGCCGTGCCCGATTTCCTGCTCGAACTGTTGTGCTCGGCACGTGACCTCTGACAGTTTTTACACAGATCCTTCTTCCACGCATTTTCTGAGAATTCAGCGCAAGCAGTCGACATATCAGCTGTACATTCATCAGCCTTCCCCATTCATGGCAATTTCTGAAACGAGAAGAAAGGCAGAATTTAAACTAACAATAACTATCTCCTCAACAAACCGATAAAGATGATAACACAGCACAGAAGCAAAATTTGTTTGGATATACGAGCCCAATGGGCTTATTTCAAAAGTGGACATGAGCCCACAACTATATATATCTGATTGGGGAATGTCTAACAAATACAAGTACAGGGAAATTTTAACAAATGATTAAATTTCAGGAAAACATCAAGATTTTTTTTTTTATTGGTTCTTTTATTTTCATATTTTGCGAAGTGAAATACATACAGTACGAGCCTGAAAATGATGGCCAGTCTATTTTACTGTTACCACTGTTTTACAACTCTTCAGATAGAAAAGTATGAAAGATCACACTGAGCAAGAGGTGACATTTGAACAGGGTCTGACATGTTTAATGAATTTTGATTAATTTTTTACCTTTTAATATGAAATCATAAAAAAATGATTTTTGCTCAACTCGAAAAAGAACTATGAAAGTGTTGAGACTTTCAATTATTTTTTTTATTAATATATGTCAATGATAACAAATAAAAAAATGATTTTTTAATTTATTTTTTAAGAAAAATATGAAAATACATGTGTAGACTGTCCAACATGTTCAGACTATAAAAATAAAAGAAACAATGAAAAAAAAAAAAAAATCCTCAATTTTTCCTGAAATTTTACATGTACATGTATTTATTGGATATTTCCCAATCAAAATATATAGTTGTGGGCGTGTGTCCACTGTTGAAATAAGCTTGTTAAGACAGGGCACCTAATAGAGTAATAGTCTAGAGGGAGTTGATCAAATTGTTGTATGGGGCAGGCTTATTGCTGTACCATCTGCTCTTGTCAACTCTACAACTGTTAATACATTGTATGCAGGGCTTTATATTACATGTTGTTCACACCGTTTGAGGGTGTGCCCAAATTAAATATGCCCAAATTATATGAAGTTTGGGGAGAGAAAGAATTCTAAAAATGTACAAAATATGTAGTTTGTTGGCAAGTATTCAACAGGAAATTAATAACTGGTTACTTTTTTAACTTTTTCAGCAATTTGTATCCTGTTATTAATCCATCTTACATGTATTTTTAATTTGAACACATTAGCATAATTTAATAGAGGGTGTGCCCAAATTAGCGTAATATAAAGCCCTGGTATGTATCTCATTTGACCTCATCGTGGAGAGAAACAGGAGTTGTGCATCGATCTTATCAATTTTGAAAGAATAAAGGGAGGTAACCCTGTACAGTAATGCATAGATCTACATGTGAAGGAATATAAAAGTTGACCAATAAATGCATACAAGTTCAAATACATACATTCCTCTGATTTGAGGCACATGATCGCGCATCCGCATCATCATGTGCCTGGAGAAAATTGCACCTCACACACCTAGTACATGTACATGTAGTTTGTTGAAAACAAACACGGTGACGAAATACAAATGTAGGCGACAGAAAATATAAATATATGATTGTTCTTCAATCAATTTTTATAGCATGAACAAATGCAGCAGCATATACATGTATTAGCTCTGGCGAAGTGTGAGAAATGGGACTTTTCATTGCTTGTAGGCAAACATCCAAACAAAGTATCTTGGACATGAAAGAACAAGAATAATGAAAAAAAAAAAATTCTTCAGGGTGGAGGCAAAATTAGTCGCAGGCACTCATGGTGAATGAACGAGCCTTAAGCCCGGCGCACATGAGCGCTATCAGCTGAGCTGACGGCCTCAATTGCCTGTCAGCTCAAGGGCTAGCTCTCGTGTGCGGGCAGTTTTTGGGGAGTTTTTGTCCTCGCGAGGCAGGGAATAAAATATCAAACTTGTTTGATAATTTCGCCTCGCAAGGCCAAATTCTCACCGTGTGCGGTGAACACAGGCCAACAGCTCAGCAGTTTCATTGGACCAGCCAATGAATCGCATGTTATTTTCACACGATTCATACGCACGACTCTTCAAAATGGTCTTGGAGAAGACGTTATGCGGGAACTGAAATGAATTTCGTGAAACTTTTGCTCACCATGTGCGCTGAAACCACACGAGAGCTACATGTAGCCCCGGAGCTGACAGGCAATTGAGGCCGTTAGCTCAGCTGAAGATTGTGTGCGCCGGGTTTATTAGGGTGTAAAAGGAGTTGTGAAGAACATATACCAAAAAGTTTCTTAGGCTTCATTTCGACAGCCTTTCTGACAGAAAATTATAAAAGCAGTGCTATAAATCTAACCCGGATACCATTTTTTCAATACCAATAGGCCTGTAAGCTTACACTATGTAGACACTCAGACCCTTTATGTTCTTTCATACATCAATCCGAAAACCTTTTTTTTCATATATTACCATAATGGCTTCCAGATGATCACCATTTGTTAGTCGTGTTAGTTAGCGCCCAAGCAGACATGATTTCACAGGAAGTCATGTTCACTGATGCCAGAGTTCCTGGGAGCATGCTGTGAACCAGGCCGTGTTATGTAAGTGCGAGACTGCCAAGTCCATATGTCTCCTGATCTATGTCCTGGGACAGAAAATAGTGTTAGTTTGTACATGTAATGGGTAATGGGTTTATTCATCAATGGACCTGTGCCAGAAATTCAATTTCTATGACATGCGCATGGGAAATGTAACAAGATCACTTATTATAATTGGGTGTCAGAGTTGGGAAAAGGGAAGGGAGAGACTAGCATTGCAAAGTGGATAGGTCACTTTTTTTTTATCACAAAATTACGGGAATTGAAACAGATTCTTGCAATCCAACTTGACGGGAATTTAATTTTTATACAGATTGCTTTAAAAAATTTAACATGTGACGTCCAATGAAGAGCTAAATGTACATGTACTCACATGAACAAATTGGTTAGAAATTGAGGTATACAATTTAATCACAGGAAGTGGAATTTTCTGGTATAAAATTAGGGGGCATCAAATTTATTAGAACAGGAAGTTGACAAAATGGTTCAAAATCATACATATAGGCCCCTACATGTATATTCCATTATTTCTTTATTATTTCTATAGATTTTAGAGGGTGATTTATTCAAAATGTCTTAGAACAGCAGGGATTCATAGAAGTCCAAATTTTTACTACCCACTATAAAATATTGAGTTCTTTTTATGCTCAAATTGAGTTTTTCCAAGTTTTTACGGCCCACCCACAAGTTGATATTGAGTTTTTGAATGTTTTTACAACCCTACCAATTAAGATATGAACAAATAGTTTCTGTAGTACTAAGGTGAGCTATCTAATGTGATTTGGACAATGGTCATCTGAATGACAAAAAAACACATGTTCTGTATTGTAACTTGCTCACTTATTTTAATAGATTTCATTTGTTTGGACCTCGTGTTTGTAGCAACACCAACAGCGGTAAGAGATCACAAACTATCATAAACATTCAAAGATAATTATCATATAACGCTTGCAAGAGACGCTATAAAATCCTTACATCATCAGCGGATTTTCACGTAAGATGTAGCAGCTGTCAAGCAGAATGATGTCTTGAACTCAGACTTCTACTTTACGTCCATCGCATGGTTGCCGTCAAACTTCAGAACAAAGGAACTGCAGGGGTAGAATTTCGCAAAATTTTGCGAGAATCCAGTTGGATTCTTAGTGGCTTAGTTTGCGAGAATCCAAAGAATCCAAATTTGCGGAACCAAGCATTTCGTGACCAGTTGCCATTTTCACTAGTGCTAGTTACTGCACAACTAGATGTAAACTTCTCAATGGGAAAAATTGAAATCGCCTCATTTATTCTGAGGAGGGTGGTTAGCACACCTATAATAGCACAAATTAGTTCAGGCGAGTGATTATCTCCATTGATGAGCAGTATTCAACCTAAACATGTTTGGTAAGTGGTAAGTATATACTCTTAATTTTATTTCATTTGTATCTTTGTATTGCATATGAAACAAATATTGGAATTGTCTGCATTGCAAAAAAAAATAATAATCATAAAAAAATAAAATAAATAAATAAATAAAAATCTGGCCACCTGCTGCATTCCCGGACAAGCAGTAAATCAACAATTGTTATTAATGAACCTTTATATAAAGGCTAGGCTATGGATTTATATGAGATACGCAAAAACATTTAAAAAAATAAGGAAATTCCAGATATTTTTGTACCACAATTTCTCATTTTATACCATGATGGTTTTTACAGTGAAAGATAAAAATTACCAACAAAAATTCAAGACTCACGGACATAAACAAGAAATGCAATGCCGTTAAAGTTAAAATCTAGACCTCAAATAAACCGACTTCTGAAGAAATGCATGTTCTCAACGTAAAGTGCTAGACCGCGTTGTTGTTGTTGTTCATGACGGTTATCATACACGCAATGTCTCGGCCGTAGCAACGATCCATTTTTATTTTCATAAATTTCCTACCGCTTGATTCTACTTTGCCCGATGTTCTGTCTTAGGGAAAATTGTTTGTCATTCTAATTATGAACGAATCCGAATCAAATTCATCTGCTAAATGATATCCAAAATGTCCCAGGACCTGGCAGGTTTCATTTTCACCCTCGTGTACTTTTCGTCTACAGACCGCCAGCTAGCATTCAATTCCTTCATATAGACTGTTTTCGTCTGTTGGGTTTAACGTAGGTAGCTGCGCTCCAGCAGCCGAGCGAAGGAGAATACACTCATACCTTCGGCGCCAGTCGGGAACCATTACAGAGAGCATTCGAGGCTCCCAAAAAATAATCGAGCAAAGGTCTCCGAGGTTTAGTTAGCGCATTACGTCAGCAAAATCTGAATCCGTTTGTGTACGTTTCGCAGAACTCGCAAATTGTCGAAGGATCGGCGATGATTTTCACATCACTGAAATAATTTGCACTATTTCGAGTATTGAGTTTTCGTCAAAAACATTGAGTATTTCTTGTCCAAAACGTACACTTTTGAGTTTTTTGCTGTCTATATTCAGTTTTTGACATTTTTTTTCTACCGTTTATTTTACGTTTAACGGTAGTAAAAACGGACGTCTATGAATCCCTGAACAGCAAACTGAATTTTGTCCCAAATATTGGGGGCGATTGAATTTTGATAGGGGATTGAATTTTATTAGAGGCGTTACCGTAGATACATGTATTGTACTAGCTCACATGTGTTCACACCACTTGAGGGGGTTGTACCCTTGTAAGTGTATCATTAGAACCAGAGTTCATGAGAACATTTCATCTTGGTACAGTGATTCATAAATAGAGATGGTGACACATTACATATGGTCATGATGATAAACAGTTCTACAGCCTCTAACTATAGGTACATGTACCAGTACAAATCACTTCTGATTGCTGAAACACATTTGCTGGTAAAATCTCAAGTTTTTGCTAATTGTTCTCATAAATTAGATCGCCCCCAGATTTTATGGAGGGAAACCATATTGGGGGGGAGTCTGGGAGAGAGTTGTTTTGGGGGGGAGGTGGGTGGTGGAAATGAGCACAGGTTGAAAATGTCCACTAATTATATCCCAACAGTAATGGGTGAATTAACTTCCAAATTTTGGTACATCTACCTAAGTACAGAATGTTGAACAAAATGTAGGTAATGTTATAGGCTGTAATCTCTTCATTGAGCAGAAAGGATTGAATGGGTCTGGTAAAACTAAACACCGATAAAGATAATGTGTAAGACTGTGCACAACAAAAGAGGTTAAAATCAACAGAGCCTATCCTTTTCTTGTAATCCAGGCTGTAATTTCAAGTATCAATAAGTAAATTTAACCTTGAGATACATGTACATGTAACAGATAATAGAAGTCTAGTTGTTATGGGATACTCCAACTGTACCTAGTACTGTCAAAATCAGATAGCGTCAGAGATTCATAGGAGTCGAAACTTTGAGTATTTTTTACTCAATTTAGTCTATTCAGTTTTCGGTGTTTTTTTCCATATTGAGTATTTCTTCAAATTTACCACCATTCCTAATGATTTTATATTGTTTCATCTCATGAAATTATAGGTCTATTTAGTTTTCATCAAAACCTAGAAAAGTTTAGTGAAATTTGAAGGTCCGAATTGAGTTTTCAAATGAATTTTACCCCTGATTACCGGTGGTAAAACAGGACTTCTATAGATGAATCCCTGAGCGTACATTTACATCTTGAGAAATATATGTGGCCAATTTGTTCATTCATTTAATCCATCTGGGACATGTTTCAGTTTCCATCAGTCTACATGTACATCTGGCAAAACAGAGTTTAGACATGAATTTATGTTCTGAATGAATTGATAAATACATGTACAATCTGTATGGCATCAGAAAACTACCTCGTCATAATGAAACATTCTCAATAACTACAACAACAACAATAGATGTACTTACATGTAGGCCTACAGGGCAAACATAATATTTTTAGAGCATGAAAAACATCAAACCTAAAATCATCTCTTTTTATCCTCACAAGGCAATATGAAAATAAAGCAAACATATGCCCGAGCTCCGCCTGCCTACAGAATCATTCAAACCTGCACGGGAGCTGAAATGCATAAATGTCCGACCGGCGGGCTGTCGTGCATCAATATTACAAGCGCCTGATGGACGTACGGATGGGTGGACAGTCCCTCAGAATGGGCCGTTAGCATGCAGTCCAGCTAGGGAAAATACAGAATCAATATTCCCATCCTGGCTTTAACATGGATCGAGCCTGGCGGCATAACGGGATTTATGTACGTTTGGATGCCACCTGCAGCATGCATGCATGTTGGAGACAAGGGTAATTGTTATGGGCGAGCATGTTTGAGTATGCAGTTTGCCGCACGTGTTTTCATGCATCAATGGTCAGATGTGGACTTGCTCCAAGTCCCTATTTTTCATACATGGAGACACAACAAAGAGGATAATATTACGATCCTCTGACACAAGATAGACAATGCCATGCACATGTGCAGATTGCTAAAAAGAAGCTTGACTTGGATACATGTACAATGTCATTGTATGTGGGGGAGGGGGGGGGGGGGTGATCGACTCCTCCTCAGTGTCCAAGCTAGATGTATAACACCCATACATGTAGCAAATTATATTTTCAGTTCCAATTTTGAAGAAAAATGTAAGCTTAAAGTTTTAAAGTAAGCTTAAAGTCCTGAGCAATTTTTGAGGCCTACATGTATGTATCAACCAATCAAAGAGTTCTCAGCTAAGGCTGGTTAAATTTTTTTTCCTGTTTAGCATCATTTTTTTATATAAATCTGGGCAGAGAGGGCAGATTTTTTTTTTTTTTTTTTTTTTTAGTGGCTTGTGTGAATAAAATCATCAATAAACCTTGCCTGAATAGTTGAATTTCTGCTCTGAATAAAGTAGGTGGCATCCATCGTCCTGCTCTGCTGTTTGCCTTCATAATTGTAGATTTTCAAAACGTTGGTTGTGAAGCGCCCACGCTTCACAACTCATGCTCGGTTATCTACAAAATGCGGACTTGGGCCTCAGAAACAGACATTTCGGGGGTGGGCGGTGATGCTAAAACAGGAAAAAAAAATTAACCAGCCTAATATCAGCTTTCTGTAGAAATTTGAATTATACAGTCGGCATATAATTCAAACCACTATATCTGATAATCTAAATTGACATTCAAATCCAATACCTGTGGGACTGTATAAATGTTTCAGATCACAGGCTTGAAAAGATTACGGTCCGACCATACATGTATGTCCAAATAGAGTCTATTTCGAAAATAAATAACTCATAAAATGCAATGTAGCCATTATGATTTCCTGAATTTCTTGATTTGGGAATTTCTGGACTCGGTCAGGTATTACCACAGAGACTTATATTCATCTAGATCGTTCAATTCCCTGTTGACAAACAACAACATCATTCACATCAGTAGGCATCTCTGGTTCTAAATACGGTAATTGAATGTTCCAAATATGCCCAGGCAAATCTCTTTGATATTTGACTGGGTTCGCCGATATGATTTATATATCTATTAATATTAATAGCAGAGAATGTAGTGAATTGTCCATGAACAAGTATTTTATTGAATTACATGTAGGGGAGCGTGTCAAAAGACTTCCATTCTTAACTAAGAATATCCCGTGGGACAGTTCCGAGTTTATAATTGTTGATCATATCAGAATGGACAAATGTGTTGCATTTCTGGAACAGTTCCTGGTTTGGAACATAACTTGAGAGTTGCATTCATACATTTCAGGGCTCAGGCCTGCAATTTCTTGGCCAACTGTGAACTGTTGATAAGGCAGTAATCGGATCAGAGGGATAGATAACAGTTCTTCTGCAAACTGTTACTAAAGTTTCATTGATGTTCGCCCAGACATGACATCTGAACTCTAGTTGGTTCCCTACGGCAGCAGTTCTGCAACCCACATTTTTGCCAGCATAGTATGACATACATGTAGCAGAACACTGCACCACCTGCAACATGTTCGTAATAGAGAAGTTTGCAATATACATGTACAATCGAGAGAAATGGAATTGACCTCGTGATTTCTACACAAAGTCACATTCATTAATATTTATGTTACTAATATTACATTTAATACATACATGTAAGCTTACATGTAGATTTATTTCAAACTTCTAATGAACAAAGATCAATTTCCATTGAAAATGTATGTATGAACTATTAGGTAATGCACAGGACATTTAAATATTTTTGTGGTGGAGTGATTTGCATAAATATTTTGAAAATTTACATTTGATTTGGATAATTCCAATTTCTATATAGAATGTATGCAATGTGCTGTCCACATCGTAAGTAATTGGACAGCGAATAAAATCTCAGCAAATTGTTGCTTTGAAGATACATACAATGTACATGTACACATTGAAGATACATGTACATCAATACTGTATTAAATTTGTTGCATTAATAAAGAGATACTTTTATCAACGCAAGGATTTTTATTTTCCCTGTTTTACATCATTCGAGACTACAGATGCTGTTATGTCCATGATGTTGACTGCTTTTCCAGGATAACTTTCATTGAATTTGGATATGTGTACTTTGTGCAAAATTTAACTGTTTTTATTAAAAAGTACAAGTGTATAAACCAGTTTGTTTTTCAAATTTGTTTTTTGTACATTCAACTCACATCCATCATATCCAGCCAGCAGATAGATACACACATCTGCAGACTTCAAAGAACATGTGTTTTGCCTGTCCAAATCTAAAATTGCCTGTCCAGTTGGACAAATCTGGTAAATGGATAACACCATTTTGTGGAGGGGGGGAGGGGTTGAGAGGGTGAACCACTCTAATCTATTAATATCAATATCTGGGAAATGTCCAACACACAATATATATGACATTTGCCTGCAACACTATACATTGTACTACCTACATGTACATGCATGTTGCATTGTACTGGCTTGAATTCAAGGCTTGCTTGATTTTTTTCTATAAATCTGGTTTCCTGGAAAGCGAAGGAGGAAGGGGATGGGTGATCCAATTTATTAGAACAGGAAGTTGGCAAAATGGTCCCCAAATCATGTATATAATGCCAGGGACAGATACAGCTTTTTAATTTGGGAGCCTTTTAACAAAACATTTTCTGACAGGCAATTTACGTCTTAATTTCGCCGCTTCATTTTTGAAGTGACAAACGCAAATGTGAGTAACCCATCTCAAAATTAAATACAAAACCTAAATTTGCTGCATAATAAACTAAAATACCTGGATTTTTTCGTTGCAATTTAGGCGTTTTTCCTTTCTTAATTTGAGCGTTTTTAGATCTCGTTTATTTTGGGCGCCTTATAAAGGTATAAAATAAGGCCTGTATCTGCCCCTGAATGCATTATTTCTTTCTTATTTTTAATTAAATTATTTGAAAGGGTGATCAAATTTTTTAAATGATTGAATTTTGTCACCAAGATTGGGGGTCATGAATGATTGAAAGGGATTACCATAGTACATGTATAAATATGAACCTTGAGTTTGCAGCCCCATGGGGTTCCACATCTTCATTTTATCCAGCCAATTTGTACGTTCCCACTTCGAACCTGCCTTGATTTATCCGACCCCTTCAGCATTCAAAATCCGAGGTGTAAATTTCACCAGCTAACGACAGAAGAACCAATCAGAACGTACACATAGATTGCGAGTGAAGTCACATAGAGTGACATCATCCTCTATTAGCGGCATCCTTCCTCCTAATATGGTGCCCACTAATTAGGTCAGCCAATCAATAACACTCTTGTGCAACCCATTTCGAATTTCAAATGTTTTCGAGGTCAGTGACATCTCGTGTCTATTTATAAGTTATTTGAACATTGAAGGGGTCCAGATATATCAAGGGAAGTTCGAAGTGGGAACGTAGAAATTGGCTGGATAAAATGAAGATGGGGGTTCCAGGGCACCTTTCCTTTCATTCTTTTTCCCCTTTTCTTGTATCTTGAGTCCTTTTCCTATCATGTTTTTTTTTCTCTTTTATCACTTTTTTTCTGTCTCGTGATCTTTTCAGGCTTTCTCATCTCTCCCCCCCCTTGCCTTCAACCTCCCCCTACCAGAATGCAACCCCAGCCATCCTATTAAAGCTTGTCGTAGGAGGCGACTAATATGGGATTGTAGTGATATGACTGGAATATGGTTGAAAGCGACGTTAAATTTTATATCACTCACCGACCCCCCGAGTTTGCAAGTTATTATACTTAATATGCTATAAATAAGTTGTTGCATTTGTTATTTTCACCTGTCTGAATGCCTGGGTACTATAAGTATACAGAGTCTAGCATTACCATACAAATTATATATACATGTAACTTCAAAAGTTCCATTCTACATGATAGCTTACATACTATAGTATTGTACATGTACATATGCAATTACGTACATAATCGGATTTGTTCACCAATGACCTTTATCAGGTGACAGCGGCGCAGCAGCAAATCAATTCCAACTCGGCTATTAGTGGTAATGATAGCAGACAGTCACATAATATTGGACTACTTGAGGTCATCAGATACGGAAGTGCGTGCCATTATTATGTACATGTAGTATGTTGACAATGGAATTCCCTCTTCAGTTGTTGATCTGCTCATTTCCATACAAAATTACACAACAAAATTTGAACATTACAGTATTGCTACATGTACATGTACAGTACAAAACCTTGATTAATGATAATAAATAAATTTTTAATTATTTTTATTTTATTATTCTAATTTTTTTTTTTTTTTTTTTTCAAAAAATTTCTTTCAACTGTTCAGTTTTCCTTGTTTGGACAATGAATCTACATGTATGTTCAGAAGTACATGCCCTCAAGGTAATTCACCTTATTATTGCGGCACGTTTTTATTCAATACTTTTGTCTTGTCAGTGTATCCATGGAAACATAACTATTGACAATCTGTACTATGTATTCACTGGCAATTTTATGAAATTCAATAATTTATGCTACACATGAAAGTGAACAGTTTTTGCATAAAATGGAGTAAATCTCGAAAGTTTTAAGAACTGTAGGGTCCATAGGCAGGCTGAGCAATCAATCATCAGTAATAGATGATAGGTCACTTCAGAAATGACTTGACCAGAGATGACCAACCCACTGACTCACTTATCTGATTAGCTGACCTAAACCCTTCAAGAAATGACCAGTGTCTCAACCCCATGGTATGGTCAATTTTACATGTATCATACTGGTCAGTTTATCCTGGCTCAGTCCATTTCAAGTAAAATAGGGGGTGTGTGGGTTTCCAGTGAAGGGGTGATAAGATCTCTTGAGACCTTAACACTATAATGAGGAGATTGGACAGGAGAGGACAAAAAGGGCCAATAGTCAGAAATCGGATCTATGGGGGAAATAATTAGCTGAATCAGTTAAAGACACAACTCATTCTGGGAGCTTGAATACTGGGAGTACCCTAGCTGCTTTCACCTCAAAGGCCTCAAAAAGGGCATATATTCAGGCAGGGCCTGATCCAGGCCGTTTTTGAACCCGTTATAACGGGTTTGGGCGCCATGAATTTGGGCGCCCAAATGAGAAAAAAAAAAAAAAAAAAAAAAAAAATATTTTTGTTAGCAAATTCCCTCTGAACAGGCTGAAACCTATATTAATGCAATTACTATTGCCAAATATTAAGTTATCTGGCTGTATTTAGACCATTCAATACTCCCACAGCTTCCATGGGCTTCGACAGTCCCACATCGCGGCCTATTTCACTATAACTTATCACACTCTGCGCCAGGTAAGGGTGCCCAAACTAAAAGTCTAGATCAGGCCCTGATTCAGGGCATGTCCAGCATCTTTGGACAGGCTGTATAGGAGAGTTAAGAATAGCTCTCCCAGATAATTTTTAGGAGAGTGATTTGGAAGATGAGAAGAGAAGAGTGGCATATTTGCCATTCATAAATCGCAATCATTGCAAGGAGCTGTTTTAAGCTCTGGTACTAATAGGAGTTTCATGGGAGTGAAGTTATCTCTCTCCCCCCTCAGGCTCCCCACCATAAAGCACCTTGACAGATCGTTGTTATTTGTGTGTGCAGTTTGTGAAATACACACACATGAATAGACAGGAAGTTTGGTCTATTTAAATGCAGCCCTGTGGTGAACATAGACACAAAGAAAACACAGGAATGTAAGCTTATAAATATAAGGTCAGATGACAACTCACAAGTACTCAGATTGACTATTCTTTGGTCTCATATATTATTTCCTGTTCCCATGAAATTGATCAGTCAGAAAATTATTTTCCTGGGTCAGAGACTGCCTATACACACAAGCACAGTGACAAGTACTTGCAGTACCATAGTGATTAATTTTGCGAAAAAAAACCCCAATAAATTCTTACCATGAAATCTGAAAGCGCCTTTGCTAGCATAATTTTCATCCAGGATACGACCTGCACTTCTCTTACATGTAGATATTCCAGACTTTTGTAATCAGCTCATAAAAACGCCATCCAGTAGATACACGTAACTCCATCTTTGTGCCACCCAGATCTGTATAGTACTGATAATTTGGGTCATCAGGTTTTTGGGCTGTCCACTTGGAATGGATGCTGTTGTGCTGGAAAATTGACCCTATGGATGAGGGTCGAATTAGCAGGGTCTCCTGACAGGCCCTAATGATGGAGTACCTAGGTTGGGAGACCAAACCCACAAAGACTGCAAGCTGTAATTGAACAAGCTTTCCCCCCCAACAGCTGGTATGATCACAAAACACACCATGCATGGAACTAGAGCACTGGAGTGCATGTACAAACACAGCAAGAGGCCTCCCTCCCTCACACTGACAGTTTCCTGTATCCAAAAGCTGGGCTCTGTTTCATGTCTGTCTGGCTAGTCAAGTAAAAGCCTAGCCTAGCTCATCTGCAGTTGATAAATCCACTCAGACATAACAAGGCCGTTATTGTAGGGTGGGCATGGTAGGTATAAACATCCCAGTTTGAGTGGACTGAAGCGAAGTTCATCAAGGTTTATTTTTTCCAGAGTTCAGTCTGTCGCTTTGTTTTATTCAGACAGTTTCCCAGATTCCCACTTGCTTTCTTAGTTTTTCCAGGAAGACAGCTGGGTATTTTTTTTTCTGTGAAAACAAAAAAGAAAGGAAGCTCAAAGTAACATACATATAAGTAGACATTTGTAAATATACAAACACTTAGCAGAAACCGAACACTTGCAGAAATTCCTCCCAGGTAAAAGTGAATGGTCATGTACTCCTGTCACTCTCAAAGGATATGTGATGCTTAGATATACACATGTAGGAAAACATTTTCTTGAAGAATATATATACTGAAATATCAGCCTGGCAAGAATTACATTGTAATTATGGACAGCTGAATAAAAGTGAATTTATGATTCATCAAAATGTGCTTCCTGACCTATTTTGGTATTTTTTAGACATTTTTGGGGAAAATATGTTGTCACAATAATAGGACACCTCAAACCAAAATCGAACTTGATTCTTTCAAATGATCAAACTTGCAAAATGGTTCAAACTACATGTATGCATAAACATACGTACATGTATATAATCTATTATTTCTTCGTTATTTCAATTATTGTAGAGGATGATAAAAATTTATTAGAATAAATTGAATTTTGTCCCCAAAACTGGGGATGACTGACTTTTGATACAGGGATTAAATTATTATAGGGATTACATGTACCCTAGGTTGCCATTTCAGCCAAGGCAGTGTATGGAGGTTCAGCATGCCATGATTGGCACTACAAAATTCACTGCATTCCACATGTACATGCACAATGGCATGGGATATTCTTTGAGGATAAACAATTGAATCAGACTTGCACATTATTGCAGGAACACAGGAGAGCCTACCTGCATGTGCAGTGACCTGGGACTTAAGCTGATCAGCTACATGTGCAGCCTCACTTTTTGTCCCATCTTTTTACCTAGGAGAATATTTTGAACTGGGGATAGCTGGCATAATTTCATGTAACATTTGCCAAATTATACATTATTCTAAGCACATAATGACACTTTCTTTGAATACTGGGAAAATATAATACATATGTTACTTACAGGGCTTCGTGTTTAGCGTGAGTGATAGCTCACCTGCACGCAAACACTCGAGTAAATTCATGTCACGAGAGTGATGTTTAGCTCACGTAAACTGTCATATTTTATATTATATTATATTGCAACCACGCCTGACTTTCAAATGCCCTCTCCTAAATATTTTGACGTGGGCTATTTTTAGCTCGCGTACTTAATTCTAAACACGAAGCCCTGATGTATAAAATTATGTCAATTATCACTGGTTCAAAATAATCTCCCATGTTAAAAGATAGGGCAAAGTAAAAATATATGACACAAAAGTGAATGTATGAATCAGCTGAAGTGACGGGTCACTGCACAGATAGGCTATTCTTTGTTCTCTCAATAATGTGCAATTCTAGGATTGCTCTCAGGTACAGCACACATCTGCACATGATACATGAAGGTACAGCAGAAGTCTGTGTAAATCTTTAACTTTTGTTACATTATTTGACAAGTTTAACGCCACATCCATACACCTACAGTCTTTTATTAGTCTAGGCGGTTAATTTTAGATTTTCACCCACTTCAGACAGACTTCCCATACAATAACAAGGAAATTAAAAGTAATTCATAGAGATATATTTTGTTATCCTGGTACATGTATATTGTATAAATAATTAATCCACCAAAAAAACTCATTTAATTCAGCATTTGGCAATGACATTTCCACAACTGTTTCAAAAACAGTATTATTTATAACCATGATAGATTATTAATCATTAAATTTTCATAACATGCAAATTGTGACATTCAATAGTTAACATAAAATTGACAATATGGTAATCAAATTATGAAAATACATGTAGATTTAAGCTTTGGAAATATGGTAATGTGTGTGCCGAGCTGCTTTGACATGTTAAATGTACATGCATAATTAATGAGTAGATTTAGTCATTACATTCACCAACTCGAAACAGGAAATAAATGCACAGGTTTCAATGGTGTGGTACATGTACATGTACCCCACATTGCAGACATACATTTATTTATACTGCATACCTTAACTGTAGTAAATGTAACTCTGATGCTAGGATAATCAGCTAGCATGAGATACAGGGCAATATTAATTGGTTAATTCGGTTGATTACAGGGGAGGGGGTATGAGGAAGGAGGCCTTCACCACGCCACAAACCTTCTGGCTGCCTCTCTAAAAGTTTAATAAACTTCCCTTTTAACAGATCGAGAAATGGTTAAAACGCAAATATCTTACTTTACATTCTCCCGATAGGGCCTCTTTATGCAGAAAGTCCATTTATCCGCAAAATTTAACCGATATTTAGAGATTGACCAAAATCTCGATAATTCCTCTCGCCACAGTGCCCGAGAACAGGCGAGACTTCCTCGCCAGGGTTCGTCGCGAGTCAACTATCAGCTGGTATCAGTTGATTTGTGACCAAAATGGCGGAAGACAAGAGCAAGCAAACTGAGACTGCCAGCTGTCTTCCAGGACACAATGTTATTATCCAGGGACAGGCGGGTACTGGAAAAACGCTTTTAATAAGAAAAGTGGCAAATCTTTTAAAACAGGAAAGACTGTTGCCCTCTTACAGCCACCACGCGGGCATAGCGACTGACGGCTCGCGACAAACTCGGGCCTGGCGAGGAAGTCTCGCTCGTTCTCGGGCACTGTGGCGAGAGGAATTATCGAGATTTTGGTCAGTCTGGAAATATCTGTTAAAATTTGCCGGATAAATGAACTTTTTTGCATAAAGAGGAGGCCATATCGGGAGAAGGTAGAGTAAGATATATATGTTTTAACATTTCTCGATCTGTTAAAAGGGAAGGTTATTCGCTTTTCCAAGACAAGGGGATATAAACCAAGATGTTTGTGAGCGTGGTGAGGTGACGGCTCCGAATTCATTGACCTCCCTTCCCTATTTATTCCCTACCTCGACCCCCCCCCCCTGTAATCAACCTAATTAACCAATTAACAACGGTAACGAGCCCCTGTGGTTTTAGCAGGCATGGTCCAACTGGGGAGATTATGTCTGCGTTCAGAAGTAAATGATCAATCTTTTGTAGTGGCCAATTATATGTCAAAGACTGTTTGCTGTTTGCAGGGATGTATGGACAATTGTTGTACTTTCCTCTATATATACATGTATTCATGAACTTGCATTAATGGCCAGTCACAGCACTTAGAATTCTTGCTTCGAACTATGCATCCCACTGACAGCTCATTTTTTTGTAAAAATTCCATATTTTAAATTCACAATATCAGAGATTTTAAATTTTATTTTGTGGGTATCTTTCATGCACAGTGAGAAAACAGTGAGAAATGTAGTGAGAACTACCCAAGCGAACCAAGCTTATAGGCAGGTATCTCTGATGATTTTCCAGCGTCAAGTGATTAAGCCTAACACACACAAACTAAAAATGTTCAGAGCTGCTTTTGTCTGCAGTATGCGGGGCCCAGAAACTGAAAACATCTGTTCAGAAGAACTGTTCACGAGATTAAACTTGTTTGATACTGCAAACATGTTTATAACCTTGGAACAGAGTTTTTTTCATCTGTGCGCGGTGAATGCGAACATTCATCGGAATAAATTCCAACTGATAACCAATCAATTGGCAAGCAACTGCACCCATGCACATGACAGCAAAACGGTACTTCTGGAGCAGCAGAACGAGTCGGTGGAGTTTGTTCCGAGATGAAATGTTCACTGTGTGTGGGAAACGAGAACAAAAACAGGCAAAAATACCGAACCGTTGTTTTTGTTCTAATGCAACAGAATGTTCTTCTGGTGCATTGAGCTTTACAGGGTGCGTGAGTAGGATTTAACGTCGTTTTCAAAAAAATTTCAGTCATATCACGATGGTGCCTACATGTGTCAGAACAAGAGAGTGTCCACAGCTCCTATTATCCTGGACACTGATCAGCCCAGCCAGTACAGCACCCGGTCACCCATCCAAGTATTGACCGAGCTCAACGTTGCTTAACTTCGGTGATCTGACGAGAACGAGTGTGCCCAACATGATAGACTTTACAGGGCCATGATATGGTGAAGGTGTCTGTCCTGGATCAACATATAAGGGAGTGGCTAATCATGCAACATTGTAATGAATTCTCAGCAATGTTTTGCAACATTGTTAACGATTGTCAATATTGTTCTAAATGCTTTTTTTTCTAACCTACAAGGCTGTTTCCTTACATGTACATGTACATGTACATGTAAGGGGAACTCCAAGAAATCAAAGAGGAAAAATTGTTTCTGAAAAGGAGAAATTACATTTCCCTTTTCCAAGAGTGAGTGAATAGGATTTAATGTCGCTTTCAACATTATTTCTGCCATATCGCGACGAACCAAATAAGCACCACACAGCCAAGTTGCGTTCCATTGTAGTTGAGCCCCTAACCTACACCCCGAGTTCCAAATTCAAATCTGAACTAAAATCCAAGACATGGTGGACATGGAGAACTATACAGGCAGTACCCGAACAGTTGCTGTACACATACATGTATATACTAGGACAAGCCCAATATTGCAAAATGCCATAATATTATTAAGCATACTGAGCCGTAAAAACATACATCCAATCCTCAACCTCCAGCGAAATGCTTCCTCAATACACAGTTGAATGTACAGATTCTGTATCAGTGTTGAATTCTAGGTACATGTAGGATGATTTCATTCCCAGTCTAACGGCGACCAGAACAAGTAAATCCATCTGTGTTCGGCACGTATCCTGTCTGGGATTGATTCCAGCTAAATTGAAACCACGGTTCCTCGCACTGTATTCAGTAGCACTATGCACAATACTGCAAGATATAACCGAGCCTTGCGTAATATTCTTACCCAATCCCCTCTTTGAATATACCGTTATTTTCTTCCGGCTTTCTGTGTTATTTCTTCGATGATGCCTTCTTGCAAACCGCTGTGGTCATATTATGATATTGAGCGTGTGTGTCCATGCAGGCTAGTTGACAGTGAGTCATAAATATATTGGTTAGCTCTTCACCAGCATCAACAGTGCAGGATCAATCCAAGATGGAAGTGTTTTCTGATTGGGACAGGCCCATTATCAGTTTTAGGGGAGGAAGGTAGGAGCCTGGCTGCAGCTGAAGAATCAATCATTTCTGCTGAAGGGGTGAAGGTGAATGGTTTATTTTGATGATTCAGCTACTCCTATTATCTGGATACATGTACATGTAGCCCACAGATGCGTGAAATATGGTATTGAATTGATTTCATGGCATCTCAGAATCGCAGAAAAATTGAAACAATTCTAGACGCTGATTACTTTTAATTAAATACGAATTATGGTACATGTACATGTATAATTCAATGCCCTTATCAAAGTTCAAACACCCGCGATTTTAGGGACAAAATTCAATCGGCTGTTCTAATAAATTTGTTCACTCTCTAAAATGATTGAAATAACAAAGAAATAAAAATAATGGATTATCTGCATGATTTTGGACCATGCATTTCGTCAACTTGCTGTTCTAGTAATAATAATAAATTTGATAAACCCAGATTTTAAGGTGAGAAATTTTACTTCCTGTGATTGAATTATTTGAAGGATTACCAGGTATGTAATTAGGAAGAGTGAGTTGGTGAATATGATTTAACATCCCTTTCAACACTATTTCAGGCATATCACGACATTTGGTTCCTATTCCTTTTCACACCCGGAAAACACCCAATATGCTAAAGTTGCTTTACTAATAGTTTCAACCAACTAAGCACCACCCAGCCCAGTTGTGTTCCTGCTACTTCAAAGAAGAAATCTTTGAAGCAGCATGGAACCATCCACCCTCCATCCACCCTATAAACCACTGAGGACAGCGCACAAGACACAGACAGGGCACAAGACACAGACAGGACGCTTACATGGTGCAATAAAGACAAGTGATATTACAGTGCTAGACATCACATTATCAAGTTCCTGTTACTTCTCAGCAAAATGCATTGAAGCAACAGGAACCTGAACCCACCCAACCACCCGCAGGACCCCACGGGCGCCCCAGTTAGTCACCTCTTACGACAAGCTGTCTGAGGAGCTGAAGCCTGTTCTTACCATGACCTGGGGTGTGCACAATGACATCCCAGGTCAACCCCAAAAGTCTGACGGGTTCAGATGTAGCACGATACACACGTGTACATGTATGTACATGTATAAACACAGTTAAAATGTGTCCATGTATGATATACATATATACCAGTACTCCGCGTCAATTGTTGTCAATTGTTCTCACATGATAGTATAAGTATCAGTAGATTTCTGCTCTACTTGTTCATGTACTTCCTGTTACATACATTTCCCCTTACTTTACTTTTGCCATTCCAGATACGCCTCACATGATTTTACCTTAATGTACATTTTTATGAGGGTCAATTATTGTATATTACACCAGTGAATGGTGATACCAAGTGTGACAGTGTGTAGCACTTCATCAACCCAAATGTGTTAACCAAGTCAAATCAAGTCTCAGTGGAGATTTTCCTGCACCTATCAGGTGCCTCAATATAGCACAGACTCTGATATAAGGCAGGTGCTTTCGAGTCCCCCAAATTAAGAAACGCATCATTTCAACTGTTTTATAAGGCTGAAAATCTATATTATAGGTGGTTCAAATTTGGTCCCCCAATAACAATGTTAAATACCAGGGTACATGTAACACTATGAGGCTTATATGTTTTTCACCATGTGCATCTGTTTATTTAAAAAAAAAATCCAATTTAATGTCATATTGCGTAGACAAAAAAAAATCAACCTGTTTACACAACTTCTCTGTATGTTTTCATGCACAGTGTGCGGGGGTACATGTACATGTTTTTGATAGAACCTTCAATAGGGTGATTGAATTAGCCGAGGATTCACCAGGCAAGGCTGGAAATAGGTACCTGCCAAATTTTAAAACACCCCTGCAGATCATGATGAACTACTCCAGCTTGAATCTCCATTTACAAGGTCATGGTGCAGAACATTTCCCAAAATAGGGGTGACAAGTAGTTATGTCACTAATGGGATTAAAAGAGTCGACCAGTTGTGGAATCGCACAAGGAAAACTCTCGGGGTAAGCCAAAACGCCTCCCTCCCCCCAACTTGCTCTGCTCTCTGCGGCTGTCTTAGAAGTACATCATACATCAGAAATCTAAAGACCCTAACAGTTTGGGCATTACAGAGGTGAGGGGAGTAATTACAACATACTGGGGAGAGAGGGCTTTGTTGCTGTGAAAATGCTGGGAATTGCATTTCATGATTAAGTTTTGTTGTCTTTTTTTTTCATCAACTTTTAGACATCACTTCTTTAACCCCAGCACCAACCAGTGTACTGACATGCACTGGTGTCTACAGGTGTTAAGGCAGAAGAGGACGCTTGTGTATTTCCAGAGGTTGAAGGTTTTTTTAAATTTCAGTAATTTTAATCGGGTTATTTAAGAGAAATAATGAGGGGTCACCATAATTGTTAAAAATAAATGGCAGCCAAAATACCCCTTTAAAGCCATAACACTCTGACTCAATACAGAATCAGAATCAGTTTTATTGCTCTTTTGTGCCATACAGACTAAAGGCAAAAAAAAGAAAAAAAGAAACAAAGACAGAAAAAGATATATGTGTGCATTAAAAACAATAACTAACTAACACGGCGAGTTTATATGTGTATATAAAGATCGGCAACCAGTTATGATCTATTATCATATAAATACTGTTACAGTATCGTACCCGTACGGTTTCAACCGGACCCATAGGCTTACAGCGAGATTTGAATTTTTTCTTGCTTGATGCTCAATAAATCAAACTTCCTGAGGTCAAATTTTCCGTATTTTGCTACATGTATATAAATACTAAACACATACTGTATAGTTCTTGTTGAATATGTAAAACAGGGGGACACCATGCTTTCTTAGAAAATATTAGGAGTATAACAAATAAATTGAGCCTTTTTAGTCCTATTTCCAAGAGGGGGTGGGGGTTAGGGAATATTATTGGAGGTTCATTTATCAGCCATTTAAAAGTTTCCTTTCCATTGAAAGTGACTAAGACTGAAATTTGGGGGATTTTAGAAACATAATTTTCAACCCCCAGAACTCATTGAACCCTCCAACCACTGAATCTAAAATGCCAACTTTTTGGTCAGTCCTATAACACTACATGTATAACGAATCACCACTAAAACACATACATGGTTCTGTTGTGGCTTTTATTGATTTTTATTCCATTTTGAGATGTCGGTATACTTTTGATAGGAAATTCAGCTTGTTTTTATACGCCCGCCAAAAGGCGGACGTATTATGTGATGGCGGTTTCCGTCCGTCTGTCCGTGTGTCCGTCCCTCGTGTCCGGTCTATATCTGGGACAGTTTTCTATCTACAGTTCTAATTTTTGGTGAGTGGATACCCTACGGGAAGATGATGTGTTGCATACCAAAATCAAGGTCAGAGGTCAAAGGTCACTGGCCTAAAAAATAATAAATCACTGAAGTGTGCGTGTCCGGTCTATATCTGTGAACGTTTTCTATCCACAGCTGTAATTTTTTGTGTGTCGCGTACCAAAATTGAGGTAGAGGTCAGAGGTCAAAGGTCACTGTTGCCTAAAATCAGGAAATCATTGATCATTGACAGTTTTCTATCTACACAGGGGTTTTTTCAGACAGTTTTTCATCGGGGTAACCCCGATGAAAAACGATTACAAATTGAGTTTTTGGAATTTTTTAAATTGAGTTTTTTTCTCGGAAATTGAGTATTTTCTGGGGTTGATAGTTTGCGCGCCGAAGGCGCGCTAAAAAATTGAGTTTCTGTGAAAAAAAAATTGAGTTTCTGTGAAAAAATAGTCGGAAGAAATATATAATTTGCGTCTGCCGGCAAGAATTTTTTTTGGCCGACGTTGCGGTCAATTGCAGAGACAGGGCGATATAAAGACAACATGTCTGAATACCTTACGTAAACCAGGATCGTTGTTGGAATCATAACGAAAGACATTAACAATTTTGGGGTAAAAGATTCGATCGTTACCTTTCCATTTTTATTTAACATCTTTCGACAGCGATTGGCAGCCATTTTCCTTCGACAGAGCATAAATAAATAGTTGTCTCCCTTGTTGCATTCGGAAACCAGGATTAGTGTGAAGTGGCGCACTCTTTCGCGGGCTCACGACCAGCGCCCTCTCTAGCGCCGTGATTGGCTAATAAACAACCTTGACCCTACCAAGGCAACGTGACAATCGTTTGACAGTTCGACGAAAGCAAGGTACACACCGACGAGTTACGGTCCTGAAGAATTACAATCTATGTCACTTTGTGTCGGGCTGAAGACCGAAATAGCAGTCAACTAAGTGACAATTTTTTCACCAAGTGAAAGTAGTAGGCTATGCAATCGTGAAATTCTACCTGAGTGACATTATCTTTGGCGCGCAATAGGCCAATTTCAAGACATCATCATCATTTACAATCAATTAAATATACGAATGAACGTAGAAGGAATTGTATGGATAGCAGTTGCGTAGAGGGAAACCACCTTGCACTCTATGTCAATTTTTATCCCCAAATAAAGATCATTTTAGGCCTATTGTCTGTACCACATATCATATTCCAAACATGGCCGCCTGCATTCTGAAAGTGCATGTTGTAGCCCCATTCATTTCGTAAAAATGCTAGAGAGATGGTAATACCGGGTCATACTGGTCAACACTGGCAGAAAAAATACTTTTTGTTAGTATTTCATCGGTGGTGTAAATTTGAGATGGCATTGATATGTAGTTTCTGCAAAATCTGAATGATTAGCATCACCTCCCTAGTAATATAACAATTGTTTTGTTGTGTTTTTTTTTTCACAGTGCTGGATCACAGTTGAAGTTAAACTTCACAGTTGAAGATAAATTCACCCGGGCCCTAAAGTAGACACAATCTGATTCAATGCATCTGATTGAAATTGATGATCTTTCGTGAATAAAAAATATTTGAAATTAACAGTTTCTATAACAAGCACCTCACTCTGAAGTACATGCATAACAAAATGGACATTCATGTTTATTATTATGCCATTTTTAACATTTGTCTTTTTCTCTGCGATGAAAAAGCAAATCAAATAAAAGATTGTTTGGAGTGTACTACTAAAATAATAAAAAATTGAGTTTTATATCTAGTACACGACTAAAAAGTTGAAAAATTGAGTTTTATTGTATTTTTAGCGCGCCGAAGGCGCGCAAAAAAATTGAGTTTTTCAAGTTTTGAAATTGAGTTCGATAAAGGATTTTCGTCTGAAAAAACCCCTGCTACAGTTCTAATTTTTGGAGAGTGGATGCCCTAGGGGGGAACGATGTGTTGCATACCAAATGTAGGTCGAGGTCAGAGGTCAAAGGTCAGTGTGACTGAAAAATCAGGAAATTATTCAGAATTTCTATTTTTTTGTGAGTGGATTCAATAGGGGGAAATGAAATGTCGCATACCAAAATATAGGTCAAGATCGAAGGTCAAAGGTCACTGTGACCCAAAAATCAGGAATTTATTAAAAATAACATTTCTTTGTGGCAGTAGATACATAAGGGGAACACAATGTGTCACATATCAAAATGTAGGTCACGGTCAAAGGTCAATGTCACGGTGACCCAAAAATCATGAAATTGTTAAAAATCATGATTTTTTTAGTCCAATGAGAAATTACGGTAGCCGTTTTGTCATGTACCAAAGTTTAGATCCAGGTCAATAGTCAAGATCACTGTGACACCAGAATCAAGGTCAAAGGTCAGTGTGACCTAAAAATCAGGAAATCATTAAAAAATACTAATTTTTGGTGAGTGGATTCAAGTGAGTGTCGCATACCAAAAATTAGGTCAAGGTCAAAGGTCACTGTGACCCCAAAATCTGGAAATTATTAAAAATAACATTTTTTTTTGTGTCAGTAGATACATTAGGGGGACACGATGTGTCACATACCAAAATGTAGGTCAATGTCAAAGGGCAAGGTCACTGTGACCCCGAAATTGTTAAAAATCATGATTTTTTGTGTCCATAGAGAAATTACGGGGAGATGGTTTGTCATGTACCAAAATTTAGGTCAATAGTCAAGGTCACTGTGACTCCAGAATCAAGAAATCAAGAAAATTACTTTTTTTTTGTGTCAGTAGATACATTAGGGGGACATGATGTGTCACATACCAAAATGTAGGTCAAGGCCGAACGTCAAGGTCACTGTGGCCCCCAAAATCATGAAATTCATAAAAATTATGATTTTTTGTGTGTCCATTGATACATTGACGGAAGACGATGTGTCGTGTACCAAAATTTAGGTCAAGGTCAAAGGTTAAGGTCACTGTGACCCCAAAATTAGGAAATCATTAAGTCACATTTTCATATGCCTGTCGAAGACGAGGTCATGTAATGCGATGTTGCGTTTTGTCCATTCATCCATTAACATTTGTTGTCCATGGGTTTTGTCTCTAGTTTCAAGGTATGGAATGGTATCAAATACCTTACTCGCATGGCGAAGAGGAGTCATACATCAATTTGTCAAAGGTCAAGGTCACAGTCCCCCAAAACTGAATCAAGTTTAGCTGACTATATGTGTTAGGTTGGAATATTCAGAGTTCTCTCCCCTACATGTATATAGCATTTGTCCTGTGGAGTTGTCTGCCGTGTTTGAAACAGCTACATTTAGTTAAACTGTTGTGAAATCAAAATCATACATTTACTAATTTAACGGGGAGAGGGGTCTTTTATGAACTTCTTTCCTGTTTATCAACTCAAGAACAAAGGTTTATTCCATTACTTTCTTCTTCCTTCATGAAAAATTCTCTCGTCTGAAAGAAATCCATTTGCAGGAAAACTACTATTTATTTGTGTTTGATTATTGTCAATTTCATTGTGGGATATGCGAGCTCTCGGCTCTTGTTCCAAGGTCATCTAGTTTCCAAGAGTTAAGCTCATTTTAGTTTATCATTCAATTTTAGATGTAATATATGTTACATTCTCAAAAGCACAAAATTGTAGACCTTTCTCTGGATTGCTAGCTACCAATTGGAATCAAGGCTATTAAACAATCTTGAAATTTGGACCAATGTAATTGGTATTGCAGATATACGGTCGTATATTGAAGCCCCTTGGGCTCTTGTTTTTTTTTTAATTTGACAAATCACCATGTTGTAGTCCCACAAGACCAGGGAAATGAACGTCCTCTACTCCCTTAAATGTGTCTGCGGAGTTATAAAACCCCTAACTGTTTACCGAATAGAACCCAGGCTAACAGCCTCTGACATTTAACATCAATCAGGTCAGATAGACAATGCAGTCAACTTTTTAACAACAACTACAATTGACGCCTGGTATTTGGAGGAGAAATTCCTAACAAAAAGGTTTTTTAAGGTCAAGTACATAATTTGTATATGTGAACTGGGGCAGAGGTACATGTATTTCAAAGTTTGACTCGGAGTCTAAAGGAGCCAAGGTCAGATAAGATTATGGTCTGCCATCTTTCACTAACTGACAACATGCAATTACAATATGATTGGGCCAGGCAGGCAGTCTGGGGCAAGTCTACCACATCAAACCAATTGTATTGTATAAGAGTTGAAGAAATGCTTCACCCAATTCAAATGCTTTCATGTTGAAGGGGGGTTGTACTTAAAAATAAAGTGAAACATGAGGCACCAGAGGTGCTACAACCCCTGAGCCTCAGCCCCTTGAACAGTCCAAACCAAGATGTTTTATGGGTGTTGGAGTTTGGATGCATAGCAGAGGGTTATGGCATGCGAAATGCAAACCCAAACCACAACTCATGGCATGGTATCTAGATACCGGTACCAAATTTGAGAAGTATGCGATGTGCAGTTCTTAATTTATTGACCGCAAACCAGATTTGGATTTCTCCATCAGGTGGTGCCACCTGTAAGCTCAAGTGAACGAAACACAATCCAAAGGGACAATCCATGGCTGCTTGGCATGGTATAAAAATACCAAATTTGAAAAGAATCCAATGAGAGGTTATTAAGTTATTGCCCGGAGGGATTTTACCACCAGCTGGCAAAAATAGTCAAACTGCAATCCCAGGCAGCCCCTCATGGCATGGTATTCATACAAATTTGAAGGGGGAGGGGGATAATTGTTTGGTTTGATGTCACACTCAAGGTTGTTTCACTCAAATGGTGACAGTCCGTTTGGTTGGTGGAGAATCCGATTGAAGGTTCTCAAGTATTGCCCAGAAATGAATTTCAGATGGACAGATGAACAGATGAATGCACTGACACACGGACAGACAGACAATCAGAATCCAGTATATCCCCTACTATGTACAGGGGGCATGAAAGTGACACTTGAGATATCCACATATCTGTAGGAAAATATATGTGAAGTTGTGATCTTATTGACCTGGCTGGAAACTAAACGTCGGATGGGCCTTTCATCCATTGGGGATTTTGTCCACATTTTTTTTTATGTTCGCTGGGGATTTTGTGCAAATCCCCAAAAGAATAATTGGTAAACTGAGTAATTGGTAAATGGTAATTCATGAGCAGAAAAGGTTGTGGAGTTCATAAACTGTAGATTTAAACTTCCATTACAGTTTCCAGCACATTACAGCTATGTGGTTATCTCCCCTTGTTCACTACCCCCTGGAGAAAAGTTTAGGTACATGCAATATGTAGATTTATGTACATGTAGATCAGGGAAACGCTTGCAACGGTCCATGAATATTTTGGAAGTAGAATGTAAATAAAACATTTCTGAACACATGGAAATTATTATGTAAATGATTTGACCACCACCAGATTTTAGAAACTTACAAGAAAGCCCATAATGCATAATGTTGGAATTAAACCATGATACAGATGGACAGAAAAGTGGATGGACAGACAGACAGATGATGACCTGACCAATGAAACATAAAAAATGCACATCGATCTACAGATTACATTTTATATTGGACAGAAGTTTCGTTACCCTGCCTTCAGTAGTTCTCAAGATATGGAGTCCCGGGGAAGAGGATGGACAGATGGACAGACAGGGTGACAAAAATATACCCCTGAGCCCAATCTGGCTGAGGCTAGGGTGAAAAGATTGCACATGATCGAACAGACGGAAATCACCATCAGCCTGCCTTTCGGGCGGGTGTATAAAAACATGCAGCTTCGCAAAAAGATCGAGCCCTTTAGGGTGGCACATCATTTGAGGTTGCACATCATTGGCAATGCACATATTTGAAATGACAATACATACAAATATGGTTTCTATATCAGTGATGTTGAGGTTGGATTGAAAGAGGAACTATATTATAAAACTTGAAATAAAGATTACATTTCTTTTTCAAAGTAAGCATATACAGCTCATTGCGTATATGTACATGTATAGTTAGCAGAGTTTATACAGGGTCTCACAGCGCCCTTAAAAAGGACACAACTATAAAATCAAATGACCATTTTTCCACAAAATCAAATGACTTTATTTTAGAAAACTCATAGATTAAAGTGAATATCAGGGGCAAAAGGCACAGTAGTTTGTGTAAACACTCAAAGAACACAAATTGACAATGTTTTGGCATGTTTAACACCATTTGAGTGATATTAGCCATTTTGCAAAATTAGTTTTTTCAAATAACGACAAAGCTATTTTCAAACAAGGACTTTGGCGAAAATCCTGCATCTAACCCTGGTTAGAAACAATTGACCGTGCAAGACCACGTTCTTGGTGTAACTTGTGTCATGATACATGAATTTATATAATCCCTTTTCTGACAGAGGTATTAACAATGTAATACATGTAGCTGGAGTAGAGATATCAATTACAGTATGGAATGGGACACCAGCCTTATGGGTAAACCCTCACATTTGTATGCAAATAAAACAATATGATGACAAATGTTTTCAATCATACATGTGTAAGCTACATAATAATGTGCACTGGTAAAACTGGGACACCACAAACTCAGTTTTAATTAATATATTCAGTTAAATGTGTGGACACAAATATGGTTCATGTAAAAGCTTTAAGGTAAATCATATGATGTGGAATAGACGGATTGGACAGCAAAATTGAAGGAAATTTTGTCCTTCATTTAAGGTGACACGTACTTCAAAACTGATAGAGGTTCAGCCCGCCGGGTTATTTAATATTGTACTTCTGAAACAAAAATAATGTCATCAAGCTATCAGCAATTACTATAAAGGAATATATTGTGGATGATTTGTTGTGTTTGTGTATGTATATATAATGTACACTGCATCTCATGCCTAATAGTAGGTTAGTTTCACATATAAGAGATATAAAATTTGAAATTGAAATATGAGGGTATGGGGTCGGGCAATACATTGAATAAGTGTAGAATGATGTAAGCTCCCAGAATATATGAGGGTATACATGTATGAGAGATAGAGGGTGTGGCTCTATGCTCCCGGGGGTAGTGGATGGGTTGAACAAGTGTAGATGGCGGATGGGTTGAACAAGTGTATGATGATGTAAGCTCCTTGAATACACGATGGTATGGGATCCCAGGGAGCTTACTTTAAGAGATAGAGGGTGGGGATCAGTGCCCCAGGGGTGGGGACATGCTGCCGGAGGGTAGTGGATAGGTTGATTAAGTGTAGCATGATCTAAGCTCCCAGACTATATGAGGGAATGGGGTCGGGCGAAGCTTTGTCTGAGATAGAGGGTGGGGCTCGGTGCCCCAGGGGTGGGGACATGCTCCCCAAGGGTAGTGGATAGGTTGAATAAGTGTAGCATGATCTAAGCTCCCAGACTATACGATGGTATGGGGTCAGGTGAAGCTTAGTTTAAGAGATAGAGGGTGGCATTCAGTGCCCCAGGGGTCGGGACATGCTGCCCGAGGGTATTGGATGGGTTCAATAAGTGTAGCCAGATGTAAGCATTTGGAATATATAAATGTTCGGGGGTCGGGCTGGACTTAGTTTAGGAGACATAGGTGAGACTGAGAAGCTGTGGGCGAGAAAATCTTCTGAGTCCAAAACTTTAACATTTACTTGGTCCTGGGGTCCCAGGGGTGGGGACAGGCTCCCCGACGGTAGTGGATGGGTTGAATAAGTGTAGCATGATCTAAGCTCCCAGACTATACGATGGTATGGGGTCAGGTGAAGCTTAGTTTAAGAGATAGAGGGTGGGGTTCAGTGCCCCAGGGGTCGGGACATGCTGCCCGAGGGTATTGGATGGGTTCAGTAAGTGTAGCCAGATGTAAGCATTTGGAATATATAAATGTTCGGGGGTCGGGCTGGCCTTAGTTTAGGAGACATAGGTGAGACTGACAAGCTGTGGGCAAGAAAATCTTCTGAGTCCAAAACTTTAACATTTACTTGGTCCTGGGGTCCCAGGGGTGGGGACAGGCTCCCCGAGGGTAGTGGATGGGTTCAATATGTGTAGCCCGATGTAAGCATTTGGAATAGATGAGAGTTTGGGGGTCGGGCTGGCCTTAGTTTAGAGACATAGGTGTGAGGCCGAGAAGCTGTGGACAGTAATTTCTAAGTCCAAAATTTAACATTTACTTGGTCCTGGGGTCCCAGGGGTGGGGACATGCTCCTCGAGGGTAGTGGATGGGTTCAATATGTGTAGCCCGATGTAAGCATTTGGAATAGATGAGAGTTCGGGGGGTCGGGTGGCCTTAGTTTAGGAGACATAGGTGAGGCCGAGAAGCTGTGGACAGAAATTTCTACGTCCAAAATTTAACATTTACTTGGTCCTGGGGTCCCAGGGGTGGGGACATGCTCCTCGAGGGTAGTGGATGGGTTCAATATGTGTAGCCCGATGTAAGCATTTGGAATAGATGCGAGTTCGGGGGGTCGGGTGGCCTTAGTTTAGGAGACATAGGTGAGGCCGAGAAGCTGTGGACAGAAATTTCTAAGTCCAAAACTTTAACATTTACTTGGTCCTGGGGTCCCAGGGGTGGGGACATGCTCCTCGAAGGTAGTGGATGGGTTCAATATGTGTAGCCCGATGTAAGCATCTGAAATATGAGGGTTCAGCGGTCGGGCAGGCCTTAGGATCAAACTTTAACATTTACTTGGTCCTGCAGATAGACAGACAGACAGACAGACAGACGGACATCATTGTGGCACCTATATCGAGCTTTCCGCAGCTAAAGCTACGGGCTCGATAATTAGCAAATGTACCAAATATTCAAAAACGGCTGACAAGGATTAGTAAATGTTGGATGCGAAAAGGTAAACTAATATTAGTACCTGGTGTATATAGGTTTTGGTGATGACAATTTTATTTGATACAGTATCTTTCATCTGTTTTGTTTAATCAACATTTTTTCTCATTTTTTCTATGAAGAGATCAGTTTATACGCCAGGTGTAGGCTCGCTCGGCCAGTCAAAATGCTATGCAAATGCTGTCATCCTCTGTGTGCACTATGTCCTCAGTGTGTGCCAGTTACTGTGTGTGTGCACTAGATACTCCTCTGTATATGCTACATGCTCTATGTGTGCTACATGTAGGTTCACATAGAGTGTGCTAGGTGCTGCTCTGTGTGCACTAGGTCCTCTGTGTGTGCTAGGTCCTGCTCTGTGTGCACTAGGTGATCCTCGGTGTACCAGGTCCTCCTCGGTGCGATAGGTCTTTTATGTGCACTAGGTCCTCCTCATTGTACGCAAGGTCATCCTCCGAGTGCTAGGCCCTCCTACATGTATGCGCTAGTCCCTCTGTGCAATAGATCCTGTTTGTGTGCTACATGTAGGTCCTCCTCTGCATACTAGGTCTGCCTCTTTAAATGATAGGTCCTCCTCTGTATGTCAGGTCCTCTGTGTGCACTAGGTCCTCTGTGTGTGCAAATGGTGTGTAGCGATTGTGGGTCTGGCAAACAGGCTAAATTTATTATCACTATCACCAGGGTTAGATCTAGGGTCTCACAGGTACAAAATCAAATGAATTAAAAATGAATATGTTTTTGCAAAATATCAAATGATTTTTTTCAAAAATCAAATGATGTTTTTTTTACGATGTTTGAAAGCCGTAAACCTGGACGAGTGTGTGTCAACTCGCGTTAGACAAAACTTATGGCAAGGGAGACAACTATGCATCTATCCGTTGATAAGCCTGGCCACTAGGGGCGCGATAGTTTTCGTTCTCCAGGCAGAGGTCTATACTATGAATGAAGTCGGAAATATGTACGTCTGTGAGTGTCTGGAGAGCTAGGCAGCGCACGTGCGTTCTCGCGTTGTATCTGCAATGACAAGCCGTCATGGCGGGACAGAAAGGTCGGTCTGGGGGAAATACGAAGGGTAGCGGCCGCACAAGAGGATGCGGTGTATTGGCTGGACATTTGAAAAAAAAATAAAGGAAGATGAAGGGTCTGACTGCCACAAAGTCGACGTTTCTTTGCTCGATGCTGTGCTGCCGGTATTGAAAACACAGGTCAAGCAGATGTTGAACACGACATGGAAAATGATGCAGGCATCGAAGCTGGGACAAATTATGTTCAACCCGTTTAGGCAGTCGAGGTGGGAAGAGAATTAGCTTCGAATGATATACAGCATGGTATAAAAATACTGTACAGAGGAATCTATTCAATAGAAATTTTGAAAGCAGCAGCTGTAAATAATTTTAAAAGCAGATGATCAAATTAAACAAGAAGTAAAATGTGCATGATATGCTTGTCTGATCGACAAGACATGTGCAGCCAGGAATCGGTTAGAATGCTTCTAAGAGCATCAAGGGTCCCAGAGTTTCTCGGCGCCCCCTGAGCCCTAGTCTAATCAGCAAAAAGGTTAGTTGTTATTAGTTTAGTCAAAGTTGACATCATGGTATAGTATCAATCTGACAGCACGTGGAGTAAATGATCTGGAAATTCATGCAGCAAGTCCCTGCTCAACTTTGTCATTTTGAAACACAAGCAAGATCAGCCTGAATATGGTGAAAATTTGGAAAAAAAGAAGTAAATTGTTCATTATCTACAGGTATCTGACAAGACATTTAAATAGCCAGAAATGGGCTCGAATGCTCCTGAGAGCATCTAAGACCCCAGAGCCCCTGGACCCCAGCCTGTACGCTACGCCTCGCTGCGCTTGGCATTATTTTTTTCAAATAAGGACACTACTTCAAATTCCTTGATATAACCCTGATCACATTGATGACATGAAGTGAGTGAGTAAGTAAATAGGGATTAAACATCGCTTTTTCCTACAAAGTAGGCTACCATTTGCAAACTGTCTGGTAACAAGTCAGTGAGTCAGTACATCCGAGTCCTTTCGTCTTCAAAATTAGGAGAACCGATGATATTAGAACCTTGATTTTTGACATGAACGTGCATTAGGGGACTGTTACCAGCAAGTTCTGAGCAGGGTTCTCCATAAGAGCCGGCGGCCGGCGGTATACGTACACCTGTCGGAGGTTGTGCCGCCGGGTGTGTTTAGCATATCCAGGAGAGAAAAAAATAAAGCTATACATGTAGTTCAATTTGGTTGTAATGCAAGCAATATGTATAATGTAATCTGACTCAGTGTGTTTAATTTTCGTCATGCTTGAAGCAGAATATGAGAAACTAGATTTAACTGTTATCCTACATGTAAGGGATAACTGATCTCTTCATAGAAAAAGACAAAAGTCTGCCGTTCTGAGTGATATGTCAATACAGTATTATAAAACAATAATATACTGGTCATTCCAAGTCTGGGTAATTTGGACAAAAATTAATATTTCATGTCACAATAAAGTTCAAAACGTCATAAATATGTCAAAAATTAAAATTTCGCCTTGAAAATAGGGCATGCACATCTTCAAACCATGGCATACATGTAGGTAACACATATGTAAAGTTTCATTAAAATAGAAGCAAAATCCTAGGAGGAGTAGTCTGGACAAAATTGTGTCTACAGACAGACGGAGAGACGGACAAGCCGATTCCAGTATACTTAACTAACTTCGTTGCGGGGGGTATAATAAAGATCATAAAAGGAAATATATATCGGAAAATGTCAAACTTGTCTTCTAATCTTATGGTAACGGAATCTATACGCTGCATAACATGGCCTGTTTCCGGTTTTGCGATGTTATAATCTTGTTGATTGGTTGAATAGAATAGATGAGCCAATCAGAAGCGTCGTACATTGGGACGCGGCTTCCGGTTTCAGTCGTCGGCAAAACAGAATGACTGTACGGGGTCGAGGGGGAATTTTGGAAATGAAACGTCGACAACTGAGTTTGAGCGAAGCCTTCAAACGAAATAAAAGACGATCTTTTGATGGGGATGGCGATGCTGTCAGTACAGTGCCGCCGAATATTAATGACAGCGACTCAGAATGTGACTATCTATGTTGAACAATTTGATGCAGTGCCAGTTACAACAACAACGTCAAACGACAACGGCGTCGTCAAATTCACCTGTTGAAGCCAATGAAGGCATATTAAGTGACAATTAATTGTCAACACGGAAATAAACTTTAAATGAACCTATTTTTGCAATTATCCTGATACAATTTTGAGCATAAAGATAATCCCCCCCCCAAAATATTTTATGTAGATTTGGCATAATGTTCAGTCCAGATTTCAGAACAGTTTAGGCTATGTCAAATTGTTTCACACAGCATAAGCCTACGTATTTGTTTAGCTTCCACTTCAAAATCTACCAAGTTCTTACTTAGTCAGTTAGTGTTGATTTTTTTTTTAATCCACCTGTTTGATATTGTTATGTAAGCTTGATAGAAATCTGGTTTCATGGGCTAAATGGGGTGACTGGGATGGGGTAGCTTACTTGCTGAATGCTATATAAAAATACCCTGTGCTAGGAATTTTTATCCCCAAATGCCCCAAAATGGCTCAGATTGCACCACAGAGCATCTAGGGTTTCTGGCGGCTGGGGGCCTAGGCCTCGCTGCGCTCGGCGGTTAACAACCACATACACCTGTTTGGATATCATTATACAGGTGTTCCCAAAGAAATGGAGAACCCTGTCTGAGCTGACCTACTTGTGATGAAAATCACTGCTGATTCTGACTTGGGCTGTGCCCATTTTAATAGTTATTGGGGAACTGATGGTTGATACATGCACAGATCCAGGCCCCAAGTTCTTATTATCACCTTACTGCAAATCTCCTTTGCACAATACCTTATCTAAGGGAGATAATACAGTGGAAAACCAGGCCAGAAAGTTAAGCAACATTTGTCCTCCCTTTGTGAATTTATGAAGATTTCTTTGTTTTCGAGCTAAATAGGCATTTCAAATAATTCATTTCCAGGCCTCCCGAGGAGTAAATCAAAGGTGAGTGATTCGTCACTCTCCTGAATTTGGCGTCAGGCGAGTATTGGCGAGTGTTTCAGTCACTCTCCTGAAAAGCTTAGCAGGCGAGTGAATTTCAACATCAGCAATAATGAAAGTACTCAAAGTACTGATGTCTGGATCGCCAATAATGGATTTAAAGTTTCAAAACGTTTCAGCTGGCATGTTTCAGCCGATAGCAGATCTATTTATGGATAAATGTGGAGATTTTCTCCAAGTTGTGGACGAGTCTGTTTGGGAAATCACAACTGGAACACAGAGTTTAGTCTTCAAGGAAGTGAATTTGTGAAGGCGGCTCATTTCGAAATATGCCAGATCTTCATGGTAGCAAGAAACTATCTACAGTAACATGCTTAATGGATCGTCTGCGTCAATGTCTTCTACCAGTTTTTTTTGCGAGCAGATTTTCATAATTCATGCAATTCTATTGTGACAAAACGACAAATACGTGAGGAGACTGGATAGTTTTATTAACTAGTTTCATTAATAGTTCTGTGTAGCACAGATATTTGCAAGAGCTGCATGAGTTTGCGTTAAGTCCCCAAGATTACTTATATATGCCTGCATGGTGTTTATAGTAAATTTGTTTGTTGACAACGGTAGCGTGGAGAGACAATTTGTGCGACAATTCCTGTTGTTGTTGCTGCACGATCATTGCATATATAATTTAGTTTGAAAAAGTTTGAACACCACCAACAACAAAACTTTTCGAAAGCGGTACCTGACAAATTCTGTTGTTTCCGCTTTCGGAAAGTTTTGTTGTTGTTCAAACTGTTTGAAACTAAATTATATTCGGTGAGCAGAGTCCCCCAGAATACATAAATTTGCACTGGACAGGATCCGGTCAAGTTCACAAGATGAGAAAAATGTAAATACTATTGTTGTTGCTTCGACACATATCTTCTCTGGAAATATATTCCATGCTCAGATCAAGGAACAAGATTTGCAACGTCTGCTCGGCGAATACGCAATGATCGTACAGCAACATTAACAGGGATTTTCGCATTTCCAACGCTCGTTGTCAACAAACAAATTACGAACTATAAACACCAGGCATATATATTATAAGTAATCTGACTTACTGCAAACTCAGACAGACACAAAACCGCAGAGACGGCAAACACCACGTGGTGGGCAGCTTACCATATTACCAGGTCATCAATTTACAACAGTCTACGGTGACAGCACAGCGCTGGCATGAGGTAGCTCATAGTGGGCGCTGAGAACCGGGTTTGAGCCGATCGCCCGGAACCAGACAATGCAAAGAACAAAAAATAGTCCACGGATTCAAGCAATCCCTGGGCGAAAAAATGAATATGAAATACACTCAAATTCAGATTTCGTTTTATTTCTAGTTAACATGAAACGATTACGACTGTTCTTCATTTTCTGGTTTTCTGACTCCGTCACAATGACAAATAAACCGACAGAACAGCATTCTCAGTAGCGGGCGGATATGGCGAGTGCCCAAGGAACAGTACAAAGTTCTAGGTACAGAAGCGGCAATCAATCCTAGTCCGAAAACAACAACCAGGCGGAAAGACACCACATATTCCTGTAAGCGATATTATGGACATTTTAGCAGAAACAGGAATTAAGAATATCTTGAAAAATTAATACAGAATTTCCCGGGAGCTAAATATCTTATTCATTCTGAAGATTCCACTTCGTCTCAGTTTCAAGTTACATATTTGCACACAACCTCAGTGCGGCCATCCTTGGCAGCATGGTCCGTAATCGTAATGGATAAACTCGAAACAACAACAACTCGAAATGGGGCCGTCGAAATGTGACTGGACGGTTTACCGATTGCAATTTAGTATATTTGGTTCCGCCAATGCGTGAGCCAGATACTATTTTATTGTAGGAAGAAATATTTTTCAAATGGAGATCATAATGAACTGGCGAGTGATTGATAACTCGCCATTTTCGGAATCCAGGCGAGTATGAGGCGCACGCGAGTGATCACTCGCCACTCGTCGGGAGGCCTGCATTTCTGTCGAAAAAATCTAATTTTCCGCTTCTCTCCATTTCCCTATCATTTCTGTGTTAAGGATGTCCGCTGCTGCCGGTAAATCAAACTACGGTAAGCGATCCATATATACGATCATCTTTCGATTTACGATCGACCCCATTTTTTCGGGAGATTTACGATCGGATATTCTAACTGATTTACAATCACCCACAAATTCTAAAATGAGACGATCTAACTTAAATTCGATCGCACACGGTCGGCAATACATGTAGCTAGAATGAATATGAACAGATACGCAACATTATGCGCGAGATCGGCAGTATCGACGCATACGCAAAATGGAGTTGTTAATGTGACCTAAACCAAATCTAAACAGCATATATTCCTGAATGGTAAATAAAAACAACTTCGTGTAAAACATAATAGTTGCGCGAGTGTCAAATTATTTCTATTATATTAAAAACGATAGACATATTCTTTTTGCGAATTCAAGAAACAAACGTGTGACGGTCTTGCAAATATTGTGAAAAATTATGCTGAGACCAATAGCCGCTCACTGCGGGAATTAAATGGTTGCCGATTTGTTCTTTAACTAAGGGTCCGATGTCTGCGATTTTGTTTAATAAACGGATGATATATGGAAGGATAATGATAGAAATGTTTCTCTGTTAGGGGCCTACGTATCCCCCGTCACGGCTTCAGTGTTTTGTCGCCACCTGGAGATATTATGTTAAATTATCTGAAATTGTTGAATGTTGTAAAATAGAGAGCTGTTAATTGATCTTTGTTTCTACTGGGACGAATATTATACTCGTCCCAGGTTTCTATAAGAAAATACGTGTGTTGGCTTCTTTTGTTTCAAGTCATTTTCGCTGGCTATCCAAAATCTGCCGTTGATACCGGCCGATTCGATAAAAATGCTGTTGTCGACCCTTCAATTCAGCGCTCGTGAAAGATCACAATGCTACATAAGATATTCCATTCCTTTTCTTCCGATAAAAGCCTTCAAAGCCAAGATAGAGCAAGTTTGAATGAGGGTGTTGTAAAAATTATATACGGGACAAAGAGGCTCCACACATTAACACCAAAACCCCCTTCAATTGCCTCTTGCTGGTATATTTATTATTATTATCATCAGTAAAGTCCACTTTATATGAAACAAACTTGAAATGATTGAGGTGTTCACATGGCAGGGCGTAATAGTATAACCCCTCAGGGCCCCTTACTTTCCAAGTCTTGACAGACTCTCCTTTGATATTTAAATTGTCAATGGCTACATTGTTTTGAGTCCTAACTCCTCTCACCAGTGTAACAATCTGTATTCACATTTACCTGGAGGTGTCTGGTGTGGGATAGTCTTGCAAATGAAGTGTTTAGTTTATTTTTAGCATGTCCAGCTGTGAGCATATTTGTTTTAATGATCTTGCCACGCTTCTCAGCTTGTCCTTCAGAGAAATCGACATCAAATGGAAGAATCCAAAGTCAAGATAGGGGTGTGCGGGAGGGTTAGGTTACCAGCAGAGGAAATTACACTAGTACTCCCTGTTAAATCAAGATAGAAGGGTCCAATACGAAAGTCCACAGGGGGAATCTGGACTGCATCACGTGCAGCATGCAAGTTTCACCCAGACTAGAAATGACACTTATTCATATGCAAATGAGATCGTGTGTAACAACATAGAAGTGACTGCCTGGGGAATACCTTGCCCCTTCTGAAGCCCGGATTCAGCTCTGCGTGAGGATGCGCCATTCACCAGCAAGAGGCGATTGGGGGTTTCAAAATAACGTTGCAGTATTATGGGTTTTTGTGTTAATTAATGTGTGGCCCCTGTTTGTCCCGTATATAATTTTCACAACACCCTCAAACTTGTTCTGTCTTGGCTTTGAAGGCTTTTAGCACTGTGATTGTTTGACAACAGCATTTTTATCGAACCGGTCGGTATCAACGGCGGATTTTGAATAGCCAGCGAAAATGACTTGAAACAAAAAAAAAAGCCAACACAGGTATTTTCTTATATAAACAAAGATCAATTAACAGTTATCTATTTTACAGCATTCAACGATTTCAGATAATTTAAGATAATAATAGGTGGCGACAAAACACTGAAGCCGTGACCGGGACAAGTAGGCCCTTAACAGAGAAACAATTCTATCATTGTCCTTCCATATATCATCCGTTTATTAAATTATTATTATCAATCGCAGACATCGGACACACCACTCTAGGTTTTACAGAATGCACTGAATACATGCATATAAACAATGCAAAGCACATGGTAAGTTACAATAAATTCTATAACAGA
>JAVTVY010011635.1:0-50871 GCA_036873755.1 Hanleya hanleyi
CGCTTGGGGTTCACACGTACACCAACACCTACTGTCGTCATCGATGAGCTCCACTCGTTTGGGGTACAACAATAGGGTGCAGTCAGGTGTAAGAGTGCGGGTGGCCACAGAGTTCGCGTCGGGGTGCAGTAAGTCGTGGACGTCGGGGATAATAGCTTTCAGCGCCTGCCATAATGCCGGACGGAGTATGATAGGGGGACCACCACGCTTTTCTAACCGGGGAAAAAAAGAATCATCTCTACCACTTCGTAGGTAGACACCTACTCCCACGTGCATGAAATCGACTTCGGGCTCTTTTCCCTGTAACAACCGTGTCAATAGAGTCCATCCTGCTAGGGTTAAACATAGCTTCACCTCTCGGGGATGTTCTTCGATGAGCTGCAGTTGATGGTCATAGACGATCAGGATGACGTGAGGAGTGAGTTGGAACAAGGCAAGCTCCCCAAGTGCTCCGTGCGCTGCCATGGTGGTGAATGACAAAATACCGACGAGGGGAGGCCTGTATATATCGAAGGGTCCACGTTTTTCTCCCCTTCGTGAAAGTCCGTGATCACTCGGTAGTGTCTATTAAAACCCTAGTCCGTAGCCGTACACGTTATAGGGTTTTTTTTCGTGCCTCTCTCTCTCTCTCTCTATCCGTACCCGTATACGTTATAGTTTTTTATTTTCCCCCTACCTTCGTGAAAGTCCGTGATCATTCGGGCTGTAATGTTATAGAGATAGGAATGGGTTTAACATGGGAATGTGCCATAGCCAATTTTGTGCAAAATGTGAGGATTGAAAATTAACCCAGGAAGGTATGTGCGCGCGGACGTCGCGAATTTCGCTGACGTCCGCGCGCTGGCTACCTTCGTGAAAGTCCGTGATCATTCGAGCTGTAATGTTATAGAGATAGGAATGGATTTAACCTGGGAGTTTGCCATAGCCAATTTTGTGCAAAATGAGAGGATTCTGAGGGGACCCAGGATGCATCACTCTCGCCAATACATAGCTGTACATGCATTCGGCTAGAGCGAGCGGACGTCCCGATTTTTCGCCGACGTCCGCGCGCTGGCTCAGACCTGCTGAAAAATTTTCAGGGCCAACCCTAATGGTATAGAGATATGAATGGATTTAACATGGTAATTTGCCATAGCCAATTTTGCGCAAAAAGAGAGGATTCTGCGGGGAACCAGCAGGCATCAGTCGCGCCTAAAATTGGGCCAATCAGCGACGCGTAGATCAACCCCTAATGTTATAGAGATACGCAATGATTTAACCTGGGGAATTGGCTATACTCGATGATTCACGATCATATCACTTTAAATTACTTAGTGGGTTTAACTAACACACCCAATAGTATACATAGCTTACGTACAGTTCTGTATGCGTTACCTCTGAGAGCTTTAAATCAAATAGCCAGAGATATACAACAATCTGCGTCTTCAGGAAATATAATACCATCAAAAATCATTAAAGTATGTCAAGATATAGCGTATTTTCAGTTGTATCGTCCAGTGAACATAATCGAAACCTCTCAAGATCGGCTTTTCTTGAAACTCAACTACTTAGATAAAGGACTGGACATCATTAATTTACCTCGAATCCTGAATGATCCAGAGGTACGCAACGCTGTGCCAAACTATTTTAAGTTCACAGAACCTCCTTGCATTTCATATAAGTACACTAAATCTATAGCCACCAAAATATTCAATTACTCCAATGCTGTCCAGGAGTTTGACTGGAACTTATACACGTCAGGAGGCTATAGTTGTGATTGTGAATCGTCGAACTTTATCTATACACCATGCAAACATATTGTGACTGGTGACCTTGATGTGGTGAGTGATAAGGATCTGAAATTACTCCTGATGAAAGGACCTAAATATAGAGAGCCAAGAAGAATAAATCTGAAGGCCGACCAGAAGATAGTCCTGTCTGCATTGGAACAGTACGTTATTGATTGGTCTAAGCGAGAAAAAGTTGAACCTACAGTACTCGCTGATTGGCTGGACCTCACCAAGAGCAAGGTCGTTGAAACAATCCGCCATATTGACAGAAGTACTCTTCCCCAAGCAAAACAAGTTCTGAGAAACCTCAATTCGCAAGAAGTTCTAGCAAATCTCCAGAGTAAATTCGTCATAGTCCCAGCAGACAAAGCTCCCAATAATATAATATTAAATGGTTAAAGAATTGAGTGTAGACATATCTTCATCAAATACGTCTACTTACTCCCAAACTGCATTTACTCTGGAAGATTTATTTAACAATCACAAAAAGTTTCTCAGGAAAGAGGTATTTGCCTTCCAACCAATCATAACGACATACCAAAAATATACTGGACTCCCAAAATGCATAAATCACCATACAAAGCTAGATTCATAGCTGGTTCTAGAAGCTGTACCACCAAGCTTCTTTCAACCCTATTAACGAGGGCCCTTCAGGAGGTAAAAGCATTTTGGGAAAGGTATTGCACCACTATTTCTAAGAACTCTGGCGTTGAATGTATGTGGATATTGAAAAACTCAAAATATCTTACGGAAGAGCTTGATGCTAAAGGTCACATACCGTACAGACATGTATCCACATGGGATTTCTCGACTCTCTATACTACAATCCCTCATCAGGACCTTATTGACCGTCTAAGTTCATTAATAGTATCTGTGTTCCAGAAAATTGATCGTAGATATATTAATGTCGGAAGCCATAAAGCATTCTATAGCTCGACTACATACAAGAGATATCATTCATGGGATGTTTCTTTGTTTATAGAGTTGCTTGAATTTCTCATTAAAAATATCTATGTGAAATTTGGCAACACAATATATCAGCAGCATATAGGTATTCCAATGGGTACTAATTGTGCACCCCGGTTGGCTGACCTGTATCTGTTCTCTTATGAATATGACTATATGCAGGCGCTTTCAAAACCCGATCCATTCAAAGCCCGTTCCTTCTCATTCACCAAACGCTATATAGACGATCTTCTCGCTGTGGATAATCGCTATATAAATGACGCAGTGAAGGATATATCCACCTTCACTGGATTTGAAGGAAACTACAGATAGCCCTACAGGCACATCATATTTAGATCTATATCTCTATAAAAATGAAGCGGGCATTCTCTCTCGTCGACTTTATGAAAAAAGAGATGATTACAATTTCGACATCGTAAACTATCCCTTTCTGGACAGTAATATTCCAGTGGGACCTGCATATGGCGTATACATATCTCGCTTAGTAGCATTTGTTAGATCCTGTGTTAAATGTGATGATTTTAATCAACGTCACAAAACATTGTTGCAGAAACTTATAAAACAGGGCTATTCCACCAAGCGCCTCCACTCAAAGTTTCTCAAATTTGGCGATACATATCGCATGCTGATAGCAAAAAAGATCTATGGCGCTACGTTTCGTAACTTGTGTCTAATTCCGCTTAACCCGGGGCTAGGGTCCGTATGAACCCATGTACTTCAAGATCCGCATGGTACTCATATGAACAGGCACAATCAAAGCGTGACTGAGATACATCTTTTTTTAGATGACGACTCTATAACGAGTATTATGGATTAAGAATATTGATCAGCGATACGGATTTGTTATTTTTGGAACATCATTATGTCTTGCCGGCATCATTGAAAACTGTTGACCGCTTCTCTCTTGCAGGAAACAAGCCTATGTTTATGTATACTATGATTGTCTTTTTGAATTTGGTGCTAATACTGTTATGTGGAAAATGGAATAGGTCTTTGGATTATGGACGCGGGTATTCTCTAATGGACGACGGCTGGATTATGAATGACGGACTAAACGCTTGTAATAGCAATTTTGTGCAAAATTTTGGACCCGCCATTTTGGAGCACAATGGCGGCATGCCGCCATTGTGCGGAAAAACCCCAGACAAACAAGTCTAGACATGTCCAAAGGTCACGCCTCATTCACCCCAACCGGAAGTGACGTCATATGCAAATTTTTGAGGTCAAAGGTCAATATTGCTCGAAATCAGTAGACCCTACTACTCATGCATACCAGGAAATTTGCTGCAGAATGCGATTAAATTCCAGGTATGTAAACCTGATGAAAAAAGCTAGATCTATAGATTCCTGGTGGCCCCAGGGTCTCCTATTCATTTTACATCAGCTTTCGCGTTCCGATTGTATTTACCACAGATCCATTGCGCCGACACTCCCCCGCTTTTTTATTAACCGATAAAATCACCGCATTTCACTTGCGGCCAAAGCAAGCAGACGACGATAACGGCCGCAGTAAGATGGTCGAGAGCTCATGCATTACATTTTTTGTAATATTATTTAACAAAGGAGTTGTTATCAATAATAATTCGTTTGTTTAGTAGTTTCCAAGTTCTAAAATGCCTTTCTAAAACGACTCGTGAATAAATAATTGAACATCCAGGTCGCGCCCTTCTACTCACCTTTGTGCTCTATTAGACAAAAATTATTTTCAAATAATGGTGAGCATTGAGGAAAAAGACATGGAAGGACGCCGAACTCGTCTTCCTTCACCTAAAATCTACGATCGAAATCACCGCAGTCGTCGATCTCATTCAAATATCCACCAAGTTTGTTTTCTCGAACTACTGACGTCATGGGTTCACGTGTAGTTTCAAAGCACAGTGCTGTCTTGTGGTGTTTGCAGCGCGTCCCCGGGACGTGCTTTGATACTCTGTTTGAACATATGACGCCACTGGTCGGGAAAACACCTTCGAGAAAATATGCGACCACGTCTGCGGTGAATTCGGTCGTAGATTTTAGGTGAAGAAAGACGAGTTGGGCGTCCTTCCATATCTTTTTTTCTCATTGCGTTTCATTATTTCAAAAGAAATTATGGCGAAAAGGTGATAAAAAATGCGCGACCAGGGTGTTCAATGTCATCGTCAAGAGAATAGATAGATGTACGCCATAGCTATGAGGGAAGTATGTAGCAACTGTTTCATTAGCAGTTGTCAGGTCGCCAGCTAATGTCGTAATTACGTCATTAGCAGGCGACACCGTATGCGATTTGGGACCTGTTCAGTCCTGCATGTATATTTCTTACCGATTGAGGTAGGGGTTCAAACTTATCATACAATACCATTGAGTCAAGCTCTACTAGAAAATTTAAATTAATTCAATATGGTCACTTTGCTGACGTCACAGTGACGTGACTTTCATAAAAGGCATATTTTGGTTGATTTTTCGGTCAGATTTTTCGATTTTTTTATTTACATATATGTGTTTTCTTCGCAACACCTTTGCTGGCAGAAATGCAGCAATTTTGAGGGAACACTTTTCTGGTACCCCACATGACCACCCGTTTGAATTCACCCATGATCCTCAGCGCGGGGTTATGCTAATGGACTCAAAATGACTCCAATATGATAATCTACAAAGTCACGGAGTATCAGCTCTCAATTGTTTGTCATTCTGGAGATAGGACAGAAAGTTTGGTAGAGGGGGTTAAAATACATCTTGATATCTGTCGGTGAGGAACATTGGTCTAGATATAATAATCATTATATTCAGAGCAAGATAGATCAATATACTGATAATGCTAGTGTGATAATATATTTGTTCACTATATTCACTTCTGTCGGATATAATACACTACTGATTTGTCTCATAGCGTCCCAGTTTAAGAAATTTCAGTTCGCCATTGGAAAACTGACCTTCCTGTATCTTAGTCTGAAACTACATTCTGATGTTGTTGATTACCACTCGTCGCTCCAAATGTACCAAACCACACTGCAATCCAATGGTTTTTTTGTTTAGGACGCATGAGATTAGCTCTTTTCAGCCGTCCAAGGTGGGCAGGCGGGTACGGTTGTTTGGTTGTAATACTATGTAAGCTAAACACCTTAAAATTTACCTTTGACATGATGATATGATGGCATCATACCTGTGATATCCAATAATAAAACAACTGAACATTTAATGTGGGAAGTTCTAACCACGAACGTCGACTTGTGCGGGAAGTGTCGTCGTTTACTGGATTTTAACCTACAGGGGGAAAAATCAGAAACGCTGGATACTGCAGGCAGGGGTAGTAATATAAACTGATTTAGGGTCGGATTGACCTTTGACCTCTGAGTGCAACATTCCGGTCCTCTGTGACGTCATTTCTGGTTCCGGTCACATAACCGGAAGTGACATTTGACCCCTGCGCATGCGCACAACACCGGATATTAATAATAGTGCGCAGGGGTTAAAGGTCACTTCCGGTCACGTGACCGGAACCGGAAGTGATGCATCATGGGATAGAGCGCACTCAGAGGTCAAAGGTCAATTCGCGGGTTAATGCCCTTACCGGATATTAATAATGGTGCGCAAAGGAACCGAAAGTGACGTCACACGTAGGTCACCAGTGCCCCCTGGTGTCAATGGGACCGCATATGCGCTTATGTGCAACCGATATATACGAGGGTCAGTCACAGTGTGCGTCATTCACCGTTCGTCATTTGGGACTCATTTACGGGAAGAAGATCTGACAAAAAAAGGGCAGGTTGACCCCCACTGTTTTGCCTTTTTAAGTTGAGATCGGACCAGGGAACGTGAGTAATAAATTTAATTGAAATCGCTCTTACAGAGTTTTCTGAAACTTGAGCCGAATATGACCATTTTCCGACATTTTAAGGGGATTTCTAGGAAAAATGAAGCGAGCTTGGAGGTGGTTGTTCGAGATTCAGTTTTCAACAACATAGCAGTGCTATGTCTTCAAATAATAGCTGGATTATGCTCTTTCAGAAAATGTATACATATAAGTGATTTGGGTTGAAGATTTTACGACAATTGGTGACCGAAAAACGGACCCATGGTCTATTCCATGCCGAATGGAAGAATCCCTGTGGTGCACCCTTAAAGGCATAATAGTGGAATCTATGCATTATCTCAATGTAGACTCCATTACGCAGCGGAGATGTGTCATCACGACAGATTGTTTAATTTTGACTGTCTAGTTGGATCTAAAGCGCTATTTTCGGAGCCATGTGGAAAGAAGACCAGGAGTTCGATTAAAATAATCCACAGTGTGTCCATTAGTGTACTATTGAAGTTATTGCATACCGTATTCCACACAGGAGTTATCTCCCCCTGGAATGAGATTTCGGTAGATATTATGGCAGAACCAGGTCCTATCAGAAAGAAATATATTTGCCAGAACTACTCTCTTTACAAGAGAACCCATTTACAGTCCAAATAGGATGGAACGGATGTATATTATTTTTGCGAATTATTTCTCAAGTTTCTGAAGCATTTCCCATGTTTCTAGGAGAAAATTTAGAGCAAAATTACCAATAATTTGACTTGGTTACATCTCTTATTTGCATTTTCGCCGCTCTCCTGATATCATTGGAGAGCGAAAAAGCAACCACGCCCTTCATATTGCCGAATGGATGTCCATTATTAAGAGCAAATGGGTTAATTTTGAGTTTTGTTCTCGAAATCCTGCTACAGTTGGCAAAAGTGATCAAAACAAAGATGGGGTAGGGGGAAAGTTATCGGTCGGATTTCTCACGATAATATGTATAACGGGCAAGTGTTGTATACCGCCATACTCGCAAACACCCCCAGATTACGATAAATGTGAAAAATTGATTTCTGCCCCTTAAGGTGGGTCTCCCCAATTTCGTAGTGATGGCCCCGAACTAATTTCATAATACGATAGACTGCTGAGGATTCTCAACGCTGCAAACGCTCAGCACGGTTATATGCTCTTCGACCTGAATCAAGCCACGCCCGACCACCTTCGACTACGGACTTGTATCTTTCCCGGAGAGACCTACCACGCGTACATGCAAAAATAATGTAATCACACCCACAATGGGCCCCACCAGCTGGGGTATGTATGTGCTGATGGGGATAATAAATATTTCAAACACACCATTTTTGTTTTTGTTGTGTCTGTAGTCCACAAATAAAAGGGCAGGGTTGGGGTTCCAGCGTTAGTTGAACAGGATATCTGCTCGAGTACGGAAGCACGCTCCGACGCTCCGGGTACTGAAGGCGGCCCCCCGAGTTGGTTCGGACTAATGTACGTGGCGCAGATCTTGCTCTCGTGTGCTGTCTGTATGAGATTGTACTTAATATCTTAAAAGGGAACGTGCAACGGACTACGGCTCAGAAGACCAAATTGGCCAAGCATAAGACAGGTCTCCGAACCCTGGTCGAGAAGCGAGTCTCCCAAACACAGAAGAAAAAGATCTTACAGAAAGGCGGGTAGCTCGGAGCCCGCCGTTGGCCGCTTTCGTGCTGGGGTCAATATTGGGTGGACTCTTCGGTCGACAATGAACCACACGAAACAAAAATGGCACTGGTGGGGCCACGCCTGCTTCAAAGCCGCCAATCGCCGTATCCGATTCCACCTACGGTGAAGACGATCAACACCCTCGATAACGAGATGCAACAGATTCTACAACGATCAGGGTTAAGCGACAGTGAGAGTTTACAATAGTACAATCAGACGCTTCAACGGTACATCCCGTTCATGGGGCAATACATGGCCTTTGATCCAAGCCCGGTGTCAGTCGCACAACCAGCACAACCCGTACCGCCAGCATCACTTGTCCCACAGCCGCCATTACCAGATGTATCACTCACAGCCCCACAGTGGTTCGGTACGTGCACCCCGCAAGTCACAACGACAGACTCGACCCCCACGGACTTGGGAAACCGAGTGGGAACCGGAGTCATCACTCAAAACACCACAACGGCGCGCACCTTCTTTCCACCCCTTCACAACACCACCCCTGAAACTACGTCCATCAAGATCTATGGCACGTAGCAAGCCACCGCGATGATCACGACGCCGGTAAAATGCTTCCAATGCCTGGAAACACTATTAAAACCAACAGCGGCAGCAGGAAAGCCCAGTCGTCATGTTTTACCTCACACTGCCTAGTAATAGCTCGGCTGGGGTGTTTCCCAACAACACCTTGGCCCATTATGTCATGGAGTTGCCACATCCCTTACATCTTCCCGGACGTTGGGAGTGTGGTCTAGTGGATATCCAGCACCCGTACACGTGGTACAACGTGCAGCAGGATGCGGTATGGTACGAAGACGTGTATGAAAGCAACACCTATAACTTCACTCCTCCAGAAGGCCAGTGCCCTACACCCAAAATATTCATCGCGGCGTTGGGTGACTTCATCAAGGGCAAGACCTTCGGGGTGGAAGTGTCTTCCCGTTTGCGGATTAACTGAACATGAAGTACCACGAGTGCAACCACAAGTTCCTGATCATCCTCCAGAGCAACGTGACCGTACGTTTCAGCAAGACGTTGAAGGAGCTGTGTGCACTGGAGGCGGATAGGGGAAGACTATGCTGGATCGTCAAGCTGGCTTGTATGGACTCTATGTCTATTTAGTTGTGGTGGATGGTCACATTGTCGGCGATATTGATGCGCCCTGCTCCGCGTGTGCCCAGTGGAAGGAAACTACGGAGATCAGGTCACACAGAGCTTTAACCACGTTCTCTATCTACCGGTGCGACAGATTGGCATCAGTACCATCACCATCGATATACGGGATGACACCGGACAACCTCTGTCATTCGAAATTGGGAAAGTGGTGGTCACACTTCATTTTCGACAAGTACGCTCTCCCAACTTTGTATAATGAAGATGCCTTACGAGTGTGATGTACACAGCTATATGGACTATTATACCCAACAGGCCGGAGATGGCCTTCCCGTCTTTGCAGGTACACGCATCCAACGAGGTCATGAGCTGGGGAACGTACTCGGGAGCCTTGTCAAAACGTTCCTGCCACTGGTGAGGGGTGAAAGCGGTCGGAAAACAAGCTCTCCGAAGTGGGGTGCAAGCCCTGAGAGATGCGTTTAGCGGTGTCTCCGTCCGAGAAGCACTGAAACGCCGAGCCAAAGAAGCAGGAGGCGTCTTGGTCGCCAAGTACAACGCACTGTAGGGAATAAAAGACCTGCACCGCCGAGACCGCGTACCAGTCGACGTTCGACCCAGCGAGGACGCAAATCGAAGACCCAGGATATCTCTTCTTAAACATGTCCTTCATCCACGCCGAATCCTGCCCTTCTACTAACAGCGAATTTGATTTGTGAACCGTCCCGCCCGCACAGACCAGTGCCAAACAAGGATTATGGGTGGAGCATCTCCCGCTCCCTAGCATCAGTGAAACAGGACCCAGCAATGCGGATACGGCCTATGTGGATTTAGCCCATACGTACTTGTATGTGAAGGCCACGATCGTCAATGGGAATGACTCCAGAATCGTCGACCGTGCAACGGTGGGCCCGACGAATCTCTGGCTGCACTCTGTTTCAACAGGTGGATGTTTTTCTCAACGACAAACTCACCAGTGACTCGACCAACACGTACCCCTATCGAGCCTACATGGAAACGCTATTGTCGTATGGACGAGAAGCTAAACAATTTCAGGTGGCAGCCCCAAAATTCAACCGGGACACACCCAAGCACATGGGCACGGAGAACGACAATGCGGGCTGGAACAAACGGAAGGATTTCACTGAGAACGGCAGCTCGGTCGATCTCATCGGTCAACTGCACGCAGACCTCTTCATGCAAGACCGGTACCTCTTGAACAAGATCCCCATCAAAATCCGACTGATACGGACGCCCCGACCTTAAATCGCCTTGATGGCCGCTGACGTACAGGGGCCTGTCGCTGACTATAAGATCATCATCCAAGACGCAGTCCTGTATGTCCGAAAAGTGAAACCGAACCCAATTGGGACACCTCAAAGTCTAGGAGAAAAGACAGCCCAGTACCCCATCCGACGTGTGCAAACCAAAGTGTTCCCTGTGCCTGTCGAGAATATGAGCTCCAACAAAAAAACCTGCTCCTGGGGGAACTCCCCAAGCGATTGATCCTGGCCTGTGTGGAGAATACCAGTTTCAGCGGAGCCTACCCAGAGAACCCGTTTGACTTTAAACATTTCGGCATCAGTTTTGTGGCCCTGTATGTGGACGGACAGCAGGTTCCAGCCACGGCCTTAACTTTGGACGCTGGGCCCCTTCACGGTGAAAGAAGCCATATCTGATGTCAGGTACCGCATCCATGGCGAGGACGGACGTATTCAAGTGATTCACCATGACCGTCTTAAACCTTGACATCCACGGACGACTGCTGGTGAAAGCAGCAAAGGATCAGGTTGAAACGGAGCCTGAAGACCAACAGAGGGGCATTTTCTCCTATCCTGTAGATTACCCCACCGTGCAGACGAACACGAGCAGCACACCAAGGGCTCCCGGACGTGTTGCTGACTCACGTGTGACTAGCTCACCTTTGGGTAGTTCCGAGGACGAGGTTGAGAGACCGGAAACGACACGAACTAGATGCGGCCGAGAAACGCGACGACCCGAGCAGTTTCAAAACTACATTTTGACGTGCAGGCGCGCCGAATGTGTACCATGCCCGCCCGTCCCGCTTGACGAGCACACCACTGGTCTCCGCATAATCCATAAAACAATTAAGGGGGAGAATGTACCTGCTAGAAGTGATTACCCCGTCCTCCCAAGGCAAATCATCTTTTCTTTCCTCAAGGTCAAGATGCGGAAGCACGAGAGAAAACGTGACGGAAAGAGGACACGTAGTCCACAGGACAGTCCGAAGCAGCCGGATGGGTCGAGAAAGAAAACTCGGCCCGAGAAGCCCAGGCCCCCCAAGACGAGTGAGGGTCCCCATTCGGAAAAAGAGGGGCCACCAAGCGCCCTGGTGCGACGCCCAACGCCAGCCCGAATTCTTCTGGACCCTGCCCAGCAGGAGACGATCCATGTTCGCAATGAATCCTGTGAAGAAACCATCCACAGAGACGACGTGGGAATGGTGGTGGGGAGGACCTACCGGACCAGATCTTGGAGCACCCAAGAAACATTCAGGTTCCTTCAAGATCTGTGACTTGCCTCTAAGCCTATGTGATTAACTTTGACGATTTACTGTACATAACCCACCAATCAAGACCAATCAAAGAAAAAGGGAAAAGGAAAAAACATTATACAGAGATGGACTGGGTAGGACCCCGGGACCCCCATGTGATCGGTTGTTTATTGGACTACAAACAGCGTGACCAAGCATCGGCGGGGGCGCCGATATTTCGAAGGCATGGGTGATGTAACGAATATTGGTAGCCCCTAAACGTTGAATCAGGACTGAACACAAGCCCGACCGAAGCGCAAGTCTGGAGCGAAGAGTACACGGCAATCCGGAAGTGTGACGGAAATCGGGGTCTACATGATGCTACAACGCTCAGCATAAATACGGGTATACGACGGATATATGAATGAATGAACTTACCGTCCAGTATTTGTGTCCTTTCTTGGTCTGTGATATCAACAGAGACTACTGCATAATGTTCCCGTTGACAAGGAAACTGTGCAAACTTCATACGGCGATATGATCAGCAGTAACGAAAGTGAAACTAGAAGTCTGCTTGGTGATAACGATTGGAGTTATCGTTCCTAAACTGCACAATGATATGAGTTGTCTTTGATTGGATAGTGCAGATGACGCTGCGGGAAAATGTGATTTATCATACGGGCAACACAACGCCATGTGACCGTTGGCCTGATGGGTAAAAAGTTACTGCATCGAGCGAAAACTTCACTTCTTCACCCTGAACTGAAAGGTAAATATTATCCAGCCTACTGGTACGGTAAGACGGGTTTTGTCCAGAGACAGGGGAGATACTCGGAGGCCAAGGGTGTGACCGGTGGACTGTCGGGCAAGCCTTGCGCTGGGCTGGAATGGACCTCGGGAACGTATAGCAGCGGTATTGTCGGCAAAACGCGGGCTGCGTTCGGGCGACTGGTGATATTCCAAGGTTGTGGAATCAGGCTGCTGATACAGGGAAGTTACCTACGGACCAGAAGACAGAGGAAAATCACGATCTACCGTACCTGACGGATTGGAGGAAGAAGTCACCCTCACAAGCCAAGTTACCTTGCACAGACACCGGAGTGTTCACGGCGGAGAGGCATAACGCTATCTGAGAGCGTTCTCACCGTGAAACGGGTGGCAGGACACTGGTACCTACCTTAGAGGGAAGACGATACGGAGGCATCCTCGCAAGACAGGTTACAACTGTGGAGAAACGGACGCATCCACGGTGGGAAGACGAACCTACCTGTAATGTGGAATACAAGAAGAAGCAGACGCATCCAAGGTGGAAAGACGAACCTACCTGTAGAGGAATCTCGTACAAGAAGAAGCAGACGCATCCAGGGTGGGAAGACGAACCTACCTGTAGATGGGATCTCTCACAAGGAGAAGCAGACCTATCCACGGTGGGAAGACGATCCTACCTGGAGAAGGGAATACGTACCAAACAGGTGAAAATACACGTATCCACGGTGGGAAGACGAAGCAATCTCTGGGACCATACGCACCTATAAGGAGAAGACGATCATATCCACGACGCTTTCTGGGGACGATATACCTACCTTAGAGGGAGGAGAGCCGCTATATCCATAGCCTCGCTCCAACAGCTGGGATAAGGAAGGACGTCGAGCCTCTATCCTTAGCCTCGCTCCAACGGCATTCCATAGCAAGGGAGGGGCCAGCAGCCAGGCCGCCCCTTCGATTACCTACCGTGTGGAAAGGGCCAGCAGCCAGGCCGCCCTTTACACGGCACTTTATATTAACACTGTACATATTTACATCTTTGAACCGCGATCATCCTGTACATTTAACTAAATATTATTGCATATTACTTGACTCTATATCAGCCTTGGTTGTCTCTACACTCTCCTACTTTCTCGATCCAGACAAGGTGACAGGTCGAAGTGAATCTCTAGTTGGCAAGGACTAGTGTCGGCAGGGACAGCGGCCTGACAGCTTGTACGCTACCATATGACGAGACCTAGCTCAGCTGTGTCCCGTTCATTGACCGGCCCGGCACACGTTACAACTGCATCATCATTGAACATCACGATTTGCAGAATGAGACGTGACAGGCTGTCAACCAATGAAAACATTACGAATTTACATTAGGTATAATTATAACATTTAACCCGTACGGAGACAATGAGTTCCAGCATCCACAATAATTCCTATTCAGATTTTGTCTATCAAATTTAGGATATGTGTCCGTGGTAGATGAGTAGACAATGCCTATGATCTGGACACTAAAATTCTCCCAGTCATAGTCGGGGTCAGACAAGTGTTTCCCTATCAGCAGCATCTTTTCGCACAGATATTCTCTGAAGATTTACCCTAAGAATTAGTCTTTGAGTCGTCTTGATAAAATAAGGTTGACTATACTATGTTTTCGTATGAATTAACAGAATAAGACCTTCACTTAATGAAGAACTGAGTGTAGATGAAGTGATACAAATTTGACATGTGAGGCAACCTCTATGTCCACATTTGGAAATTTCGAATTTAATATAAATGGAACTATATGCTAAACAGTCTTGCATAGCACTTTTGCCAGGCTTGGTGTCAAAATCTTACTTATCCGGCACCTTAATTGAAAAAGTCCATGATTCAATATAACTGATTCATGTCTCAAAAAGGTCCTTAACAGTAAAACCGTCTTTCCAGGTGAGATCGAAGGACATCAAAATCTTACAAGTTACTTGAAGAAAGTCTCATTTAGCATGCATGGCGTAATGGCCACCACAGATCGATTTTGCCCTTTTGAGGAAGAAAGAGAAAATAATTTTAGTTGGCACGTTGTGTCTCATACCCGCTGTAATTGCCAACATCCTACAACACCATGTACCATTGCTACCGAGTAAAATTTTGGTTACATTTCGCTTGTGAGAGATTCCAGAAATAGATCATTTCTGAAAAAAATATTTCCGCGAATACACACACCAATACCACCCCAACACACACACCCACACACACGCACACCTCCTCCTGGCTGCACCACTGTGTATATTCCAATCAAAGAGGGAGAGACCAGTTTGATAAGATAAAAACGCACATTACAAAATAGCACAGCTGGCAACCATGGACCGGTGTTATATTGTTTCACAAACTGGTTCATTATATAGAATCATTTAGGGGGGAGGTAGGGCAAAACAGAACCACGGAGCAAAACGGAACATTCATGGATTAATGCCCAGGAGTTGCAAATACCTGGCTAGAATTAGTGAAATCATGTGATCTTAGATCTCTCGCATGCCGAAATAGGTTTCTAATTTGAGAGAGACGGCAGCAGCGCCAAAATTAAGACAGACAAATAAAATGGAGCTGTTCTGATCTTATACTATTATAGGTGCCTTATTTGGTGACACCGATACCGAGTATCCGGACAACAAATGTTTTTAAAATGCCTGGCAAACCAACATTTCAGATTAGAAGTATAAAAACAAAATACTGAAACATTTCATTTTTTATATCTGACCCAAAACTTTAAAATATGCTCTTCGAGGCCAAATGGAACCATTCCTAGCGTGGCATAATGGACCGGAGGTCTGTTCTGCCCATTATGGCCGATCCCCAGGTTGACTTAATACCAAATTCTTGCTCATGAGCAGTGTTTAAGTAACCTGTTTATGTTTTCAATTTTCGAGGGCCAAGGAATATAAATTGTTTCACCAAATTTTATCAGATATATTGCCCATTAATCGGGTTAAGGATAGAAAATAATACCTGCTCTGAAATACTAATATTATTCAAACTCGAGGGATATAAATTGAAAATAAAGCTGTTTTGGACCGTTTAAATGACTTTAGGACGCCATATTCAATACTTGTTCATTTTCCTCCGACTTTTCGATCCACTGGCAAATATATATATGTACCTAGCTTATCGATCTTACCCATAAGAGTCAATCACGTTTGATGCTAATAGCCAAATTATGACGAACAACTAGCGGGTGTTTTGCTAAGATTGTCGTAAGATTAACATTATTATTCAGATTTTGCCCGTACCAGTGGGGAAAAACGGATCATTAATCAAAAAATCTGTTTGTCCTATCAACTAAAAGTACCTTTTGTCGGTTTGATTTGAAATACTGAGTATGTACCTTTAAAATCCACCTGTTGGCATATCATGGCCATATTATATAGAGCACAAGAGAGACTTTAAAGTTAGGGGTTCCGTTTTGCCCTTTGCGCCTTCCCCTACATATCGAAATCCATTTTTTGAGACTAGCAATCCAAACAAGGGCTTCATTGGCACTTTGGACTACGTCATTAAAACGAGTCTACGACGATGATATACAAATGCTAACAACTTAGCTAAGATAACCGTATAAACAAAATGAACTATATTAATTCCTTGAACATGCAGAATGTTCTGGCAAGACCAACTCAAATCGAGTTTAAAATATTTAAGGAACATAAGCGGTTTCCAAAGAATCACGCCGCACTCTCTGTGCCATTCAGACAGAATCGTATGTTCATGGAAATATAATGTTCAGCCTTCTCTTCCCAATGACCAAAAAGTCACAACAAAGATATGATTATTACATTACTACATCTTTTATTATATCAAATAAACTGTATATCGAATAACACTGACTCGATAAAGTGTAGTAGGGGAGATTGGGGTACACTGGGGCATTTTTCACCTTTTTGCAAAAATTGTCCTGTAGTGTAGCCTTCTATACTTATAACTTATATTTATTATGACATACTCACACACAAAATTCTGAAATATCTGTTATGCTTTTTTCCAGAATTCTCTTTTTAAAACGTGAAATAATGTACTCTGGGACACCCACTGGGGTGCGATGGAACAATAATCAGGAGTATATAATAATCTCCCTAGTATAATCCGTGGCGTGTCTTACTCCTCCTCCTCCTAGGCCTCCTCTTCCTCCTCCTCCTCCACTTTACTCACTGCACAGGGGGTCGCATAGGTGTGGCACGGGATAGGGTGGGGCGAGAGACCTGGGGTTTTCGCTACCTGAGATTCGATGGCCAGGCTTGCACCCTACAGTAGAATGGGTCGACTGCGCATGCGCGATGAGTAGTAGTATAGAAAGGGCACGCGATCTCCCTATCCCTATAGGTGTGGCACGGGATAGGGTGGGCCGAGAGACCTGGGGTTTTCGCTACCTGAAGTTCCATGGGCCAGGCTTGCACCCTACAGTAGAATGGGTTGACTGTGCATGCGCGATGAGTAGTGCGCGATGAGTAGTATAGAAAGGGCACACGATCTTCCTATCCCGATAACTAACCCATGGGGATGAATGAACGGATGGGGGTGAATGAGCCATGGGGGTGAAATCCGTGGCGTATGAGGGTCGGCTCATGTGGGTTTCACTTCTTAAGGGTCGGCTCATGTGGGTTTCACTTCTTCATCCGTGGCGTATGAGGGTCGGCTCACATCCCCTGGGGTGGGGACATGCCCCTGAGGGCAGTGGGTGGGTTCAATGAAAGCTCGTACGTTAGGAGTTTAGACGATTCAACAGCGGTGGTTAAGTTAGTTGCTATATTAGGGCCCTGCTTTGCGTAAAATATTTCCCAGGGGCCAAATTTGCGAAAATAAATATTGTGTGTGATCCTTATCCCAACGAAAGCATTTGAATTTGAAAGTGTTAGTAAAACTCATCAAATTTGACAGAATGAGTAATTACTACCATATAGGAAACAAAATAATGCACTTTGATGGCATTTTAGGATGAAAGGAAATTTCCCCATTTGATTATTATTGTCCAAGTGTGCCCCGGCAAAAATGTCCCAGTCTGCCCCAGGTGCATGATATATTCCTTTTCGCGAAGAAAAAAAAACTAATACATACAACTGAGATATTAAATCGATATAATTAAAGGGTACCTTTGTCCGTCCTCTCTCAGTAGTAACAAAACAGCAATGAAGTACCGCTGAAAACCTGCCATAACAAACTATCATACTCAGTCCTAAAAATTTACTTGGACCTAATTGTTTACCAATGATAAATTTTATTTGTAATCACTATAGGTGGTGTATGAGGGTGACAGCTTTCTGCTGATAATAATGTAACGTGCTTCTTGTTCTTAACATATGAGCTAGACGGCTTGTCCCACTGTGCCCCATGTTCCACATCTTCATTTTATCCAGCCAATTTCTACGTTCCCACTTCGAACCTGCCTTGATTTATCTGACCCCATTCAGTGTTCAAAATCCGAGGTGTAAATTTCACCTACAAACGTTCGACGGTGTCGACGAACCAATCAGAACCTAAACACCGATTGTGAGTAGAGTGACATCATCTTCAAGTAGCAGCATCATTCCTTCTAACATTGTATTTGTATCAGCCCAATTTATAGGTCAGTCAATCAATAACGCTCTTCTACAACACATTTCGAAATTCAAATGTTTTCGAGGTCAGTGACGTCTCGTGTCTATAAGTTCTTTGAACATTGAAGGGGGCCAGATATATCAAGGGAAGTTCGAAGTGGAAACGTGGAAATTGGCTTTATAAAATGAAGATGCATGTTCCACTGTACTCCAACCTCCCCTGTGTATTCAAGTATGCACGTTTTTCGATGTCAGCCTGAATCAGTTGCTATCAAAACGAATTAGCGTGTCGTAAACCTAACATCTTGCCGGGAGCTACATGTAAGTAGAACTAACATTTATACTAATGTTATCAAACTAATCATATACTTTGCTGAAGGGTTACCAAATATACCATCAAACATGGACTGCAGTAATAGCTCAGACAATTTTCCCAATAAATTCCAGTTTGGGAGCGTCGTGACTTTGATCTTTGACGTTTTAACCCTTTGACAATTTAAGTACCTGGTGCATTGTCTCTCACTCATGTATTCACTCAAAGAAAATAAATTGATTTTCTCTGATTTCCTGATCTTGACTTTTGAAATTAAATTAGTTTTGAGCATACATCCTCTCCCCCCCCCCCCCCTCCCCCCATATTCACACGCAAGCAAATTACGATTTTTGCATAATTTCAGATTTTTATGTCTCAATGACCTTTGACATACTGACGTCAGATTTAGTACGCAACATTCACGAAACCCCATAGTTGTCCTGGCGAAATAGGGGGCGGGGGGGGGGGGATTTGATCCATTAAAAAAAAATAGGGAACATAATAAGGAAAATCGAGAGGAGAAAGTGATAGAGGAGAAGGACAATGTGCATTCTCTAGCTGGCCAGTAAAAATAAACCCTCAACATATAAAGCGACTCATTTGGGACTCTGCCCAAATCATTGTGACTTGTAAACATGATAGATAATGAAGCGCTTGGTCCTTTATTACATGTAGGTCTATTTGTTCTGAATAAGATCATGGATTTTATTTTTTCCCATCTGGTGGTCACATACTTCACCATCTTCCATCGAATGACTTGATGGGGCTATTAAAATAAATGCATGACTGGGATGCAAATCACCATAGGATCACTTTTTGCTTCATGGGATGTTTTTAGAAATATGAAGTCGGTATATCTGTGAGGTCATATGAATTCTTGTCAGTAGGCCTACGACGGCATCGTTTTATATCACCCTTTAATGTTGCGTTTAAATGCAAAATGACACAAAGTATAGAAGTCCAATGACAGAAAATGTTCATGTAGATAACACTAACATTATCAAAAAGTAAACCTGCTGGATGGGATGTTGGTATATACTAGCATGATTAACTGGCTATTGCCGAATCATGAGAAATAGGTAAGCTCCAGTTTACATCATGTGACGAGGAGATACAAGAGATTTTCTTTACGAATAAGCAGAATACACACACATTGTCCTGAATTCAATCAATTAGTCAATCAAGTTTATTGTACGACTTTGGTGTACGAAGTATGACAAATGACAGTAATATATTAAAAGCAGGATTAACACAGTGAGATGAAATTTTCGTTGGCGCAGTGTTTGTCGATCTCCGCAAAGTCTTCGATCTGATTGAGCATCGTTTGCTTCTGTAGAAGTTGGAAATATATGGATTCCAGGCATCGTCCCTTACCACGCTCACTCTTATTGGATCTTACCTTGATGACAGGAAACAGCGCGTGTATCTCAACGGACAGCTTTCGGGTTCCATTGTATCGGACACAGGGGTGCCACAAGGGTCAATCTTTGGGCCGCTGTTGTTTTTAATCTTCATAAATGATTTGCCCCTTCATCTTAGCTGCAGCACCGAAGATTATGCCGATGACACAACGCTGCACACATCTAGCAAAGCTCTAGCAGATGCTGAGTTGAAGCTCAACAGCGATGTCTTCAACCCGAAGGGCTGGTGCGACAATAACAAGATGGCAATAAACACCGAGAAAAACAAATGTATGTTGGTGACAACGGACCAAAAACGTAAACACCTGCCATCCCAGACTCTCAAACTGACCATAGGAAATGAAGACATAGAAACTGTGAAAAATAAAAAAAGTACTTGGATTTACGGCCGACGATAACTTGAACTGGTCTAGTAAAAGCAGTTTTACAATCTTGTTATTCTACCTCACATGGACAACTGTATGTCTGTGTGGGGCTGTTGTTCACAATTCAACCTTGAGAGACTAGAGAGCCTACAGAAGCGCACCATAAGACTGAATATTGATTGTGATACCTCTGTGCCCTCTGTGAACTTATACAAGAAAATGAACTGGTTTCCCATCTCTTATCGTTTGAAGCTCAATACTGTTATTCTGGCTTTTAAAGGTTTAAACTATCTGACCCCTTCTTATATCACGGGTGTTTTAGGTGTTAACAGGCCAACAATGATTTTACGGTCTTCGAATCAAGGGTTGCTTTTAAATGTGCATTTGCTAGAACTGAACTTTTTAAGAGGTCTTTTTAGAGTAAACGGGCCAATACTTGTTAACAAACTACCTATCACCGTGAGGAGTTGTACATCTTTATCCTCTTTTAAAACAGCCTGTTATAAACACTTCCAAGGGCAATTTTTATTTGAAAATCCTCAAATTTCTATATGTTTTCCAAACAGGTTTTAACTTTTATATCTTTTTAAAAATGTAATCTTAGGTATATAATTATGTTATTGTTGAATATTGTTATCGTCCTCGAAACCGATGAAAAGAGGTCCATGGCCTATCGGATTCATCGAGGTTTTATTATTATTATTATTATTAAATTTTTCTTTTGCTTTATGTAAACAGTAGTTATTACATTACATGGAGGTATCTAACTGGGCGAACAGGGGTCGAAATTTACACATGTCCAAGTTTTTAAGAGAGACAGGTACAGAAATAAAGTACCTGTTTCCAGTGACCGGTGGTCAATAACTTTACTTTTTAAATATATATTTCACGAAGTTCATTCAACACAGCTGCCAATTTAGGTATATGGATTCAAACAATGTGTCATTAACTCACAGTCAGCCCACAACATGTAGCCCTGCCAGTAATCTCAATTTTAACAAATGCATGCTCAGAATCCTGAAAGGTGGCAGGCAAACATTTTAGTCAACTGTCTAGTGTAATAATTATTTTATTGTGAATATTTTGGCCCCAGGCGAAGATAAGCTTGGTAGATCTATTTGCCATGGGGCACACGCTGTTCATACATTAGATGAATTTTCTCGGCAATTATCTTGGCAAAGTTTTCAAGGGGGGGGGGGGAGGTTAAGAAGACTGAAAAGGGTACGTTGGGTGCCACAGAGAGACTCAAGCTGGTTACGGATAGTACTGGAGCTAAGACAGGTAAGACGAAAGTGGTTTTCCGTTTACACTTGTTGCAAGTTGCATTGGAGGCATAGTCTGTCAGGTCTTGGAAGTTTATGGAAGCGACCTGTCTCAATACGCAGTTTTTGGGTACTTAATGGTGAAATGCAAAGGTTTTCATATTTTTCTTTTTATGTTCTCCATGGGTTAGATAATGTTGGAACTGTCAGTCTATTTACTTTGTTTGGTTTTATTTGAAGTATTTTGTTTCCTAGTAGCTTCAAAAAAGTGCTCCAAAATTGGTATCTCAAATTCCGCCAGTTTTAGAAATGAAATCCACATCGCTTATCTGCCCTTGTTTGACGCTGGTTTGTGACGTCACATGAGACCACCTGGCTGGACGTCAATACTTGTAACGTTGAGCCTTCGAGAGGCTGGTCTGATGTGACGTCACAATCATAGAAAGATAAGCGATGACGGTTTGCAAATCAGAATTCAGCAGGGCTTCGGGTACCAACTAGTTAAAAGTTTTTAACAAACAATAACAATGTTAACGAAGCGAAGAAGATAGAAATATCGGTCTATCATTGTTCAACCAATATAATATATAAAAATGAGAATCTAAAAACCTTTGCATTTCACTTTTAATCTGAGTGCTGTTATTGTGCGAGTGTGGGTGAGATCATAGATATCAATTAGGTAAGGATGGAGTTCATAGGATGTGTACACTTTCTGTAAGGTGTCTAACTTGCCTTCATGTGTTTTAAGGAAATTCAAATAAAACTTTTGGTATTGAGTTTGTAGTTTGGATTTAAGTTTAGACATTTCTCCTGCAAGTTGATATTTAGAAATGGCCTGTGAATGTAGATGGATATTGGTTAATTTGAGGAAGTTCTGTATTGTGCATTGCCAGTTGTCTTTGGGTTTTGAGCTGTTAGAGATGTGTCAGTAGGCAGCCAGGAATCTGTTGTTTGAAGCAGTTAAATGGTTTGTACATTTGATGTTCGTTAATAGTATATCTAACATGAGAGGTTATTCCCCTATTTCTGCAACACATGCTATATTGGTGGTTCTGCGTGGAATTTTCCAAGTGATTTAGCAAAATTTGATGAGGACTTGTTGAATTGGAGATTTGAATAATTGTTCTATGTTAAGATAGAAGGCTGTGTCATCTTTATTTACAAGGTTTAGAATCAAGTCCCCGGATTTCTCAGCTGTATTTTTATGAGAGATTGAAAGAGTTTAATTTTAAGATGGTTAGGGAAAAACAATTAGTGACGGTTTTCTGAATCTTGTAGAGTGCCTAAAGTGACCTTTGTTTCAGATTTTGTACAGAAGATGCGAAGCTGGCATTGTTGTCCATGAAAAGTCCGAGATATCTGTATTCACTGTATGAGGGAATATCGATGCCATCTAGTTTGAATTTCACCGGAGGCTGTTTTTTTTATTGATTCTGAACGGTTGAACTGTCCTAGTTTGTGGATTTTTTCAGGGTTAAAAGTGAAATGCCAGGTTTTGCAATAGCACCCTAGAGTTGAAAGGCTTGAGTTAAAGACCTTCAGAAGTTTCAGATATAATGAGCAGATCATCTGCTATAGAAGATGCGTTATTTCTTCATCATGTAGTGTTGAGGGTGTGCATTTTGATTTGTCGAATTCAAGGTCGTTTATGTATATGTTAAAAAGTGTGGGACTGATATTGTCTCCGTATCTTAGTAATTTTGCTTCACACATAATGATGTGGTGGTGTACATGCTTTTAATAATGTTATGAAAGTTAGCTTTAATGCCAGCGTTTTGCAGTTTTAGAACGAGACCGCTGTGCCAGACCTCTTTGAAAGTTTACAAAGCATAGGAAGAGTTTGCGTTTTTTCAGTTTGGTGCGCTTATGGATGAATGAATAAATGGTCTGTCTTTCATGGATCCTGCCTGGCAATCTTTTTGTCCCCCGCCGCAATGCGGTCGGGGATTTTAAAATGGTTCTTGCTTCTTTGTGTCCGTGGATGTCCGTCCATGTCCGCCCATGTCTGTTCGAAGCGATAACTTCCTAACGCTTTATTGGATTCTTTCGAAATTCGGAATATGCATTCCTTGCGGCAAGACGCCAGTCCGTATTGCATTTCAGCAACATCTGCCTGAAGGTGGCGCCACTAGTTCTTGCTTCTTTGCGTATGTGGATGTCCGTGTACGTCCGTGCATGTCTGTTCGAAGCGATAACTTTCTAACGCTTAGTTGGATTCTTCCGAAATTCGGCATACGCATTCCTTGCGACAAGACACCAGTCCGTATTGCATTTCAGCAACATCTGCTTGAAGGTGGCGCCACTAGTTCTTGCTTCTTCGTATCCGTGAATGTCCGTGTACGTCTGTTCGAAGTGATAACTTCCTAACGCTTTGTTGGATTCTTCCGAAATTCGGAATATGCATACCTTGCGACAAGATGCCAGTCTGTATTACATCTCAGCAACATCTGCCTGAAGGTGGCGCCACTGGTTCTTACTTCTTTGTGTCCGTGGATGTTCGTGTACGTCCGTGCATGTCTGTTCGAAGCGATAACTTCCTAACGCTTTGTTGGATTCTTCCGAAATTCAGCATTCGCATTCCTTGCGACAAGAGGCCAGTCCGTATTGCATTTCAGCAACATCTGCCTGAAGGTGGCGCCACTAGTTCTTGCTTCTTTGCATCCGTGGATGTCCGTGTATGTCCGTGCATGTCTGTTCGAAGTGATAACTTCCTAAAGTTTTGTTGGATTCTTCCAAAATTAGAATACGCATTCCTTGTGACAAGTCGACGCCAGTCCGTATTACATTTCAGCAACATCTGCGTGAAGGTAGCGCCACTGGTTCTTGCTTCTTTGAGTCCGTGGATGTTCGTGTACGTCCGTGCATGTCTGTTCGAAGCGATAACTTCCGAACGCTTTGTTGGATTCTTCCGAAATTCAGCATTCGCATTCCTTGCAGCAACATCGGCCTGAAGGTGGCGCCACTGGGTCAAAATAGATTTTTTTTCCGTGTACATCTGTTCGAAGCGATAACTTCCTAATGCTGTGTTGGATTATTCCGAAATTCGGAATACGCATTCCTTGCAACAGGACGCCAGTCCGTATTGCATTTCAGCAACATCTGCCTGAAGGTGGCACCACTGAGTTTCTCTTCTTCTTGTCCGTTCCAGTCAAAATGGGCCTTCAATTTTGCTATATGAAATCATTCTATTCCACATCATATGATTTACCCTAAAGCTTTTGCATGAACCATATTTTATTTCAGAAGTATAATGTGAAATAACTGGCGGGGAAATCCCCGCAGTACTGAATCCCTGATTTTTGAATTTCGTGTCATCTTAAACGAAGGACAACATTTCCTTCAATTTTGCTAACAAATAATTGTATTGCACATCATATGATTTACCCTGAAGCTTCTGCACGAATCATTTGTCTCCACACATGTATATTACTATATTAATTACAACTGTGTTCCTAATGTTTGGGTGCACACTGTGCATATGATCAATTTCCTGAATTGAACTGAATTCAACCTTGCCGATCTTCAGACTGACAGATGATGGCATGCAGTTGTCAGTGCAGTTGTTCATGTACAGGGAGCTTTCTATGAATGAGTTGCAACCCCAAAAGGCTTGAAATTTATCAGGCACAGACCCATGGTTTTACCCCTCAGCCAATTTTGGCCATGGGGTATTGTCATCATCTTGTACGTCCGTCTGTCCGTACGTCCGTTCGTGAGCGAGATAGCCGGAAAACTGTTCCGCTGATGAATTCCAAATTTGGTATGCTTATTTACCTAGTCAAGGACCAGAAGCCTATAGAATTGGGACCTGGTTGGGTGGGAACCTTAGCAGCCATCTTTAATTTCATGCAAAATGGATAATGATCCATATCTCGGAAACCATTCAACTGTTCAATACGAAATTTGATATACATCATCGATACATCAAGCAACTTTCAACGAATTACCAAACATGCTTTTCTGATTAGCCTACATATCTCGGTTACCATTCAATTGTTTTATATGAAGGTTGGTATATATCATCGATACATCCAGATACTTTGAATCGGGACCTGATTGACTGAAAACCTTGGTGGCCATCTTTAATTTAGGCAAAATCATTAATGATCTCTATATCTGATTCCGTTGGAGTGCTCAGTGTAAAATTTGGTATACATCATTGATGCATCAAGAGACTTACGATGAATTACAGATCTGGTTTCTCTGATTGGGCGGAAATCTTGGCGGCCATCTTTAATTTATTCAAAATCTTTAATGATGTTTATCTCTGATACCATTCAAATGTTCTATACGAAACTTGATTTACAGCATCGATGTATGAAGTGACTTGCATTAATGAATAACCACATTAGTTCCTCTGAGTGACGGGAAGGATGGGCAACCATCTTTAATTTATGTAAAATCATTAATGATCTCTATCTCTGACACTGTTCAAATGCTCAATGTAAAATTTGGTATACATTATCGATGCATCATCTCGGTTACTTCTACACGATGTGCCTAGGATAAAGTACTATACTATACACAATTGTTTGTAATTCAGCATCGCAGAAAATCATCGATTGCGTGTTCATGGTAAAAGGGTTAGGAAAGAACTAAAAATACACTTCAATGCAGTGATTTTGATTGACGCCAGAAATCGCTCAGAACGCTTCTTCGGCGATCTAGACCCCAGGAGCATCTGGGGCCTGGGCGGCCCCTGGATCCTCACCTAAAGTGCAATGATAGTGGCCGTACCACTTCCGACGCCCCCTGTATTAACAGACAGTGTCAACGTACTGTTCCAGCTGTCTCCCGGTCAGTGATTGGTCATTCGAGCCCGCCATTTTAAACTAATACGAGCATTTTCATTGGATCACTATTAGATACGACCCACCCCAATCTTCATACACAACCACGCGACTGTCTCAGTTGACTGATGACATAGCGCGGCCTCGTTTTTGCTTTCCAAATCTGCCGTCTAACTGGGAAAATGCTGTTGTTGCTGCATCAGCCGATCAATGGCCCCCTGTAGAAGATACTATAGGCTAATACATGTAGGCTACCATGCCATGAGATGATGCTTGGGATTGCATTTCGCTCACTTGCACCTACAGGTGGCGACAACTGGTGGCAAATTTAAAATTTGGTTTCCGGGCAACAGGTTGATGCCTTCAGCTTCTCGTCAAATTTGGTTTGCAGATAATGCCTTGAGATGTCACTTGGGGATGCTTCTCGGTGCTTCACTGCATGGAAACTATATCACAGAAGCAATCAACTTTCAGTCAATCGTTCTGAGTTGATCTTAAAACTTGGGAAGGCAGAAAGACCCTTCCACATCCAACGCCTATGAAGCAGCAGTTGATTCCCTCATGTATATCCTATGAGACCAACAATGCTAAAAAATATTGCTGCCATTTCGGCGGGGGACCTAGCATCCTCTGGCTGCTTGTATAATGTTATTTTCGGTAAGGTAGTTTGACAGTCTGTCATTAAGAGTTTGTCAAGACAGAAATGCCAGAAGAAGACAGAAGATGGAAATGCCTCTGTAATTTTTAGGTTGGTGTTTACCTTTTTTATGGATGGCAGTGAGGTAACCAGTGGACCAGAGTTTGGGGAAGTGACCTGTTGTTAGGATACTGTTGAAAAGTTTGGCTATGGGAGAAAAAAAGTCGTCTCGACCATGTTTTAACATTTCATTGTTGCTTCTGTCTGGACCAGGGAACTTGTTGGATTTGAGGAAAGAGATGGCAAAATTGATTTCTTTTGTAGTAATATGGTTATTTAAGAGGATGTTTGGTGGTAAAGGTTTTTCTTCTTCAGTGGATAGACTTTAAGGATTTCTGGGTCTTTATCTCGTTCAAAGATTAAGGTGTTTATTTTTTTAAAGAGTTCGTGTAACGATTGTAAATGGCTAGGTGGACAGTCCTCTTCAGGCACTTTGTCAAGGTTTTCTCTGTTTTCTAAGAGCGCCCAGAATTCTTCGTTATTAGAGTTTTGCAGGCTGTCAACTTGTCGATAGGAATTTTTTTCGACTTCTGTGCTTTGGTTTCAATAATTTTTTATACTGCTTTTTGTGGTAATTGTATTCTTCGCGGAGACTATTATTCCGTGGGTATTTAGATAGGTCTTTTGATAGTTTGAGATCAGTGTTTCTATAATCTCGGCATGATTGATCAAAAAGGGTTTATTTCATTTTCTAGGTCTCCCACGATGTCTATGACAGTGTGAAGTTTTAAGATTGTTTTCTGTTGCGTTAGGGATAATATTACTGAGATTTTTCACTGCTGTGTCAATGTTCTCTTTAGAGTGCAAGTTAAGATTCATGAAGTTGTTTATCGGGGTTACTGTTTCAAAAGAGGTGACATTTTGTCTGTATTCATCGAGTCTCTCGTCTTTCAATTTAATAGGCGGAGGGATACAAAAGGCTGGAATTTTAAAGAGGTTTTGTGTAGGTTTAATTATACATATTATTGGGCAACTTATTTGACAATGCTTGCTAAGTGGATTTAAGTGCTGAACTTGCATGCTTAATACTGTGTTTAGGAAATGATCAGTACAGATAAAATAATCTATGGTACTGTTTCCACTCGTGTCATAGTAAGTAAAGGCATCAAGGGAGTCACCAACTATTCTCCCACTTAGTATCCTTAGTTGTGTTGATTTACATAGTGACAATAAGTGTGTGCCATGGTCTATTCCACTGTACATTTGATCCATATTAAACCTAGTAGTAGGAATGTCAACTAGATAATCAGAAGGGAGAGTAAGATACTTTTAAGAGTCAAATGTAATAAAATCAGGGTGAGATTTCGTCCGGGCATTGAAGTCTCCCATTAGCATTCTGTTGCCAATTTGGGTATATTTGGCTATGTCTGATTCAAGTTGTGTAAAACGGTCATTGAATTATGGGGAATTGGAAAGTGGATGTAAGACGTAGCGAGTCACAGATCTCTTTTCCGGCCAAAATGTCTGTGGTCAAGTTTGAGCCAGACAATACTGTTGCTCGCAGAGACAATAGAGATAGCAGTTTTTAAATGGCATTTAAATAGTATTACGATATACGCAAAGTTGTACACCTACCTGCAGCTGGTATGAACTTGTACTCAAAGCTTGGTAGGTGTTTAACAAGATTATCACAGTCTTCAGTGTTTTGAGACCAAGTCTCCACAAGACCAATGATGTGAATGTCCAATAAGCAAGAATAAAAGTCTCGGTCGTTGAATTTTCGTGCAAGTCCGTCTATATTCCAGCACGACACTCTCAAAATGTTTCTAAAATTTATTATCATACAAATAGTGGCTTTTCAACATATCCGAATCAAAAATAAAATATCTATTTTGTTTCATGATTCTAGGGTTTAAAACACTAAGGACAAAGCACATTTCACGATGCTTGGTTGTGAGCGCAACATGCATGTAGCAGTAGAGGGGCTGTGCGAGATGCCAGTTAGGTTATTTCCGCAGCCATTGGTTCCGGTCACGTGACCGGAACTGCCCTTGACCCCAGGCTTCCGGTCACGTGACCGGAAGTTGCAGCGCCTGGGGTCAAAGGGCAGTTCCGGTCACGTGACCGGAACCGGAAGTGACGTCACGAGACAGGTGGCGCCCCCTGGCGGCCATCTGCGGCAAAATCGGCTCCAATTTGCGGTTTTACAATAGCGGATATTAATAATGGTGCAACTTTATTACTGGGACGGGTGGCGCCCCCTGTCGGGAGTAGGTCAATAAGGGTCCACATCCCCTTTTACAAAGCGGATCTTAATAATGGTGCACAGGGGTTCACTTCCGGGGTCCCCTGACAGCCCAGAGTTATCTACCCTAGTTCCCGTTTTTGCCGCCAGGGGCAACGAGGGCAGCTGGGCCATAACTACTAGGGTCAGTCACAGTGTGCGTCATTCACCGGTCGTTATTGGGTCAACCATGTCACCGAGGGACCTACCCATAAATACGAGGGTCAGTCAGAGTGTACGTCATTCACCCGTCGGTATTTCGTCAACCATGTCACCAGTCATACGAGCCATCCTGCCCCTTACTCCTGAGGTGGGGTTACACGTCTATGAAGATAAAGTCACCCTCGTGGAAGACCTGGATGTCTGTGGGTCGGATCCGGAGTCCGCATTGAATACGGCTACCCTACACCGTGACGGCTGGACCAAATTTAAACGGGTGTTGAGCGGTGAGCTCGACGGAAACCTCATCCACATAGACAATGCCATCTACGTACACCGTGGACCCTTCTTCGCACGCCTGGGGCGTTACCAAGACCCTACGCGAGGCTTCACCCTAGACCCCGATCTGTGGACAGCCGTCGAGAAAGTGGTGCCTATTGTGGACCAGCTGTTTACACCGGACGAGCGGTCAGCTGTTCAGTTGGGGTGATCTCGCGCTATTGAGGACGCGCTGGCTGAACCCAATGAACAAATTTCTAGCAATGAAGCGGAGCCAGACGACGATGCCATTGATTACCCGGCTAGACTCAGTCAACCAACACAACGGTGGTAGAGCCCGAACATGTTATAAATAAACGATACTCTCCGGGTCCATCATCATTTTGTCACCATGAAGCGCTGGGAGAAGGTGTTGGATAACTTATACTACAGTCCCGACAGTCCGGCGGCCTATAGTGCATTGTCGGCTCTCTATCGAGCGGCCAAACCCCAGGGGATACAACGTGCCCAAGTCCGAGATTGGTTAAAACAACAAGACACCTATACCTTACATCGAGCGGCCCGCCGTCATTTTTCTACGGAACCGGGTCATCGTGGGTGGTATTGATGCCCAATGGCAGGCGGATTTGGTCGATATGAGTGCGTTTGCCAAACACAACGATGGGAATCGGTATATCTTGACGTGCATCGACATCCTGGCTAAGTATGCGTGGGTGGTACCCATCCGGACGAAAACAGGGGCGAATCTCATAGCGGCTTTCAAGGACATCTTCAAGACTGGGCGCAAACCCTTGTATTTGCAAACCGACGGAGGCACAGAATTCCTCAACCGACCCTTCCAAGCCTTTCTCAAGAAACACAAGGTCTTCTTCTTTCACACCTACAACGAGACGAAGGCTTCCGTGGTGGAAAGGTTCAACAGGACATTCAAAGGCCGCATGTACAAATATTTCACGTACAAGAATACACGGCGGTACATCGATGTTCTACCGAAACTTGTCAGTGGTTACAATCAAGCCTATCACCGGAGTGTACAGAGAGCCCCCATTACCGTCACCCAAGGCAATGAAGCCCAAATCCGACGTGTCTTGTACCCCATGCAATCGCAACGAGTACCGAAGGAGGTGTTCAAGGTCGGGGACCCTGTACGGATGAGTAAAGTGAAGGGCAAGTTCGAGAAGAGTTATCTCCCCAACTGGAGCGATGAGCACTTCCTGATTAAACGGTGCCTACCCCGACAACCGCGAGTCTATGAACTGGAAGATCTACAAGGAGAAACACTGCAAGGGACGTTTTACGACGTAGAATTACAGCCTGTCGTAAAAACAAAGCAAGACTACTACACGGTAGAGCAGATTTTGAAAACAGAACGTCGACGTGGCATCCCATTTCATTTCGTCAAATGGCAAGGCTGGCCCAGCTCGTTCAATTCCTGGGTCGCCGCCAACCAGATCTAACCACTATAAAACCAAACATCACTACCGTCATCCTTCATTCCACGCTCGACCATGAACACGGTGCTATGGACAAGCAACGACCGCCTCTGAACATTACGTTTCCCAAACCGCGCAAAGCGCAAGTGGGCTTTGTGGTGACATTATTATATTGGTAACCCTGTTGGGTGTGTTGTACGGCGGTGTGTTTTACGACGTCGTGTACCTCGTCTCTCTACTTAACCAACCTAGAACACCAACCGTGAGTGCCAGTCAAACCAGTCTACAGATAGCACCCGTGGTCGAAACCGCCCCATTCACCACCACACGAGTATACAGTCCACATCGACCTCCACACCAAGTATACAGTCCACATCTACACCAAGTATTGCGGTGTCAAGTACGACCACCCACATTGAGCGTCCGTCGACAACGGTACCAAAGCTCGACGCATCGACGACCGCAGTTCACTCGTACCAAACTTACAAGAGTGGGTTACCACGACAGCGGATAGACCTCCAACCATGGACCCTCGGTGGCAACATCCCTTCACCTGCGTCATCGCAGGACCGACGGGTTCTGGCAAAACGCACTTCGTCAGGAAGCTCCTCCAACACGCCGACAGCATGATCACCCCACCCATTGCCCGAGTCGTGTGGTGTTACGGAGAATGGCAAGCAGCGTATGCAGCAATGCCCCACATCAACTTCGTGGAAGGGTTACCCAACTTGGCCGATTTGGAACCGGACACCTTGGTGGTTCTGGATGATCTCATGGCGGAAACGGATGCGCGGGTCACCCAACTCTTTACGAAAGGCAGCCATCATCGACGGTTGAGCATCATCTATATCGTCCAGAATCTGTTCAGTAAAAACAAAGAACATCGGAACATCAGCTTAAATGCCCACTACCTGGTGATCTTCAAATTACAAGCGTCTAGTCCGTCATTCATAATCCAGCCGTCGTCCATTAGAGAATATCCGCGTCCATAATCCAAAGACCTATTCCATTTTCCATATAACAGTATTAGCACCAAACTCAAAAAGACAATCATAGTATACATAAACACAGGCTTGTTTCCTGCAAGAGAGAAGCGGTCAACAGTTTTCAATGATGCCGGCAAGACATCATGATGTTCCAAAAATATCAAATCCGTATCGCTGATCAGTATTCTTAATCCATAATATTCGTTATAGAGTCGTCATCTAAAAAAAGATGTATCTCAGTCACGCTTTGATTGTGACTGTTCATATGAGTACCATGAGGATCTTGAAGTACATGGGTTCATACGGCCCTAGCCCCGGGTTAAGCGGAATTAGACACAAGTTACGAAACGTAGCGCCATAGATCTTGCACGCTACGTTCGTATTTTGCTATCAGCATGCGATATATATCGCCAAATTTGAGAAACTTTGAGTGGGAGGCGCTTGGTGGAATGGCCTGTTTTATAAGTTTCTGCAACAATGTTTGTGACGTTGATTAAAATCATCACATTTAACACAGGATCTAGCAAATGCTACTAAGCGAGATATGTATACGCCATATGCAGATTCACTGAATATTACACTATCGAAAGGGATAGTTTACGATCTTCGAAATTGTAATCATCTCTTTTGTCATAAAGTCGACGAGAGAGAATGACCGCTTCATTTTTATAGAGGTAGAGATCTAAATAAGATGTGCCTGTAGGGCTATCTGTAGTTTCCTTCAAATCCAGTGAAGGTGGATATATATCCTTCACTGCGTCATTTATATAGCGATTATCCACAGCGAGAAGATCGTCTATATAGCGTTTGGTGAATGAGAAGGAACGGGCTTATATATGTTGTAATTTGAATGGATCGGTTTTTGAAAGCGCCTGCATATAGAGAGATACCACTCAACTGCTGCACCTGGCGAGACAGATGTACCCTGGACGTACTGCGTTTGCGTTGGAAGCCTTTAAAGATACCACAACTCCTCAGTATGGGTATATGCTTTTCGACCTGAAGCAAACCACCCCTAACCACCTTCGACTACGGACCGGTATCTTTCCCGGAGAGACCCACCACGTGTACATGCAAAAATAATGTAAACACACCCACAGTGGCTCCCGCAGCTGGGGTGTGTGTGTTTTGATGATGGGGATAATAAAATATATAGAACACACCCTCCTTGTTGATGTTGTCTTTGTTGACCCGTAATAAAAAGGGTAGGATTGGAGGTTCTAGCATTAGTTGTACATGATGTCTGGTCGAGTACGGAAGCACGCTCCGACGCTCCGTGTATTGAAGACGGCCCCACCCGAGTTAGTCCGAACCATTGTACGTGGCGCAGACCCTGCTCTCGTGTGCTGTCTGTGTGAGATTGGCCTCAATATCTTAAAAGGTAACGTACCACTGACTCCGGCTCAGAAGGCGAAGTTGGCCAAGCATAAGACAGGTCTGCGAACCTTAGTCCAGAAGCGAGTCTCTCAAACACAAAAGAAGAAGGTGTTACAGAAAGGAGGCTTTCTCGGGGCCATTTTAGCACCGTTGGCCGCTTCCGTGTTGGGTCCAGTATTGGGTGGACTGTTCGGCCGACAATGAACCACACGAAAAAAATGGTTCTCGTCGAACCTCGGCTCCTTCAAAACATCCAATCACCGTACCCCGTACCCTCTACGGTGAAGACGATAAACACACTCGATGAAGAGATGCGTCAGATCTTACAACGACCGGGGTTAAGCGACAGTGAGAAAGTACAACAGTACAATGAAACGCTTCAACGGTACTTGACGTTCAGGGACCAATACAAAACCCTCTCTACCCCAACAGCACCACCACCACCACGCGACACACCACCGACATCAGCACCACACCAACAGCCGCCATTATCAGGGGTACCACCTACAGCCCCACAGTGGGTCGAAGACGAAGTCCTGAAGAGTGTACCTGCGTCGTTCAAGAAACAAGCTGGCCTGGTATTACAACGGATGAAACAGAATCCTAACATGACTTGGAATGATAAAGGTGAAGTCCTGGTACAGAATCAGGTGGTCCCTGGGACCCACATGACGGATTTAGTGAATGACCTGATGCGTCAACGCAGGTCACACACGGATCCTCGAGGATGGGAGGTCTTCGCTCAAGGCTTGAAAGACATGCATGTACCACAGGAATTGGTGGGGAATCCCCACCGCTGGGCCTTTATGCAATCACCCAGTCGTGCACCACGACTCTCACCACAACCTTGGGAACCGGAGTCACCCCCCAAATCACCACCACGGCGGGCACCTACTTTTTCACCCCTTTTACCACGCCACCCCCTGCAACCACCAAGATCTAAATCACCTCGACTATCACGACGATTAGCGCCCAAGGGCTGGGAGAAGTATTAAAACCAACAGCAGCAGCAGGAAAGCTCAGTCGTCATGTTTTACCTCACCCTACCCAGTAACAGCCCGGCTGGGATAGTAATATTCCAGTGGGACCTGCATATGGCGTATACATATCTCGCTTAGTAGCATTTGCTAGATCCTGTGTTAAATGTGATGATTTTAATCAACGTCACAAAACATTGTTGCAGAAACTTATAAAACAGGGCTATTCCACCAAGCGCCTCCACTCAAAGTTTCTCAAATTTGGCGATACATATCGCATGCTGATAACAAAATACGAACGTAGCGTGCAAGATCTATGGCGCTACGTTTCGTAACTTGTGTCTAATTTCGCTCAACCCGGGGCTAGGGGCCGTATGAACCCATGTACTTCAAGATCCTCATGGTACTCATATGAACAGTCACAATCAAAAGCGTGACTGAGATACATCATTCTTTAGATGACGACTTTACAACGAATATTATGGATTAAGAATACTGATCAGCGATACGGATTTGATATTTTGGAACATCATGATGTCTTGCCGGCATCATTGAAAACTGTTGACCGCTTCTCTCTTGCAGGAAACAAGCCTATGTTTATGTATACTTTGTCTTTTTGAATTTGGTGCTAATACTGTTATATGGAAATGGAATAGGTCTTTGGATTATGGACGCGGATATTCTCTAATGGACGACGGCTGGATTATGAATGACGGACTAGACGCTTGTAATCCTGACAACACCTTGACCAAGTACGTGACCCAGTTACCTCAACCGTTTGCATTTACCTGGACGCTGGGAATGTGGACTCGTGGATATCCAATACCCTTACTCGTGGTACAACGTGCGAGCCAATGAAGTATGGTACGAGGTGACCTAAGAAGGACAAGAAACTCGACTCAAACTACCCGAAGGTCAATACGATACCCCCAAGGAGTTCATGGGTGGACTGAGAAGTCTGATGCATTATAAGTCTCTACGAGACGTCACGATTACTTCAAAACCCATACAATCTTTCCCCTTCAAAAATCATGTGGACTTCGATTACAACGCACACAACGACAAGGCCAATCTCACGCTCAGCCCCAACGTGAGTGTCGAACTCAGTCCTACCCTACAGCAAATGCTGGGTCTCGATCTACGGGGGTATGCTGGCCCCACCGGCGAGAGAGCCCACATCCCGATGGGCATGCGTGGTGGTATGTATGGCCTGTACATCTACTCGGACGTGGTCGATGCACACATTGTCGGCGACAGCAACGTACCTCTACTGCGCGTCTGCCCGGTGAAAGGCACGTATGGAGCTCAAGTCACCCACAGTTTCAGGCATATCGTGTATCCTCCATCGTCATCGATATAAGAGACGACACCGGTCAACCGATTGCATTCGAGCGTGGGAAAGTGGTGCTGACACTTCATTTCCGTCAAGTCCGAGCGGTTCACTTTGCATAATGAAGGTGCCTTATCAATGCCATACAGCCAGTTACGTCGATCATTACACCAAACAGGCCGGGGGTAGCTTTCCTGTCTTTGCAGGTACACGCATGCAACGAGGACATGGGCTGGGGAACATACTCGGGAGCATCGTCAAAACGTTCTTGCCCTTGGTGACGCGTGGGGTCAAAGCGATCGGCAAACAAGCGGTGCGCAGTGGACTGCAAGTCGCGGGTGATGTCTTGGGCGGTGCGGCACCCAAAGAAGCACTGAAACGTCGAGCCAAAGAAGCGGGAGGCGTCTTGGTCACCAAAGCACAACGTACCGTAGGGAACAAAAGACCTGCCCCACCGAGACCACGCACCAGTCGACGACCGACCCAGGGACGACGTACATCGAAGACCAAGGATATCTTTTCTTAAAGATGGCTTTCATCCATGCCGAGTCGTGTCCTTCTACCAACAGTGAATTTGATTTATGGACCGTCCCACCTACTCAGACCAGTGCCGAAGAGGGTCAATGGGTGGAACATCTGCCCCTTTCCAGCATTACAGCCACAGGCCCCATTGAATTCACCATCACCAACGCAGATACGACCTACCTGGATTTAGCCCATACGTACCTATATGTGAAAGCTAAAATCACCAATAAAGATGGGTCAGTCCTCAAAGCAGATGCACCCGTGGGTCCAGTGAATCTCTGGCTTCATTCGCTATTCCAGCAAGTGGATATAGCCCTGAGTGATAAACTAGTGAGCGCCTCGACGAACACGTACCCGTTCCGAGCCTACATCGAAACACTGTTATCCTACGGGGGTGACGCTAAAAAGTCGTATTTGACAGCCCCGTTGTTCTACCGAGATACCCCAGGCAAGATGGAAGCGAGTCCTGATAATGACGGCTACACGGAGAGAGTGGATTTCACAGCAGAGAGTCAATCGGTCGATATGATGGGACGTCTGCATGCGGACCGATACCTCTTGAATGGAGTACCTGTCAAAATACGACTAGTGCACGCAACGCCTGCGTTTGCCTTGATGGCCCCGAATGACGACCTCGAGTATAACATTGTCATCCAAGAGGCAAGTCTGTTTGTACGCAAAGTGAAACCGAGCCCAGGTGTACAGTTGGGGCACATCAGAGCCTTGGAGCAAAAACCAGCCCAGTACCCGATTCGACGAGTACAGACCAAGGTCTTTTCCGTTCCTAAAGGCAATATGATTGTCAATCAAGAAAACCTGTTCCTGGGGGATTTGCCCAAGCGTTTAACCCTAGCCTGTGTGGAGAACGTCAGTTATAATGGGACTCTCTCGAGGAATCCGTTCAACCTAAAAGCGTTCAACATCAATTTCGTGGCCCTGCATGTGGATGGCCAACAGGTACCGGCACGCCCCTTACAACCTAATTTCGGAACGGACAATTACATCCGGAGCTATCTGAACCTCTTCACAGCAACTGGCCAAATCAACCAAGACGAGGGAAATATGATCAGTCGAGACGATTTCAGCAAAGGGTACACCTTGTTCTGTTTCGATCTGACTCCCACCTTAGACAACGATCATCAACTGAGTCTCGTCAAGAAAGGCAACTTACGCTTGGAACTGCATTTCGGGACACCTTTACCGAAAACCATCAATGTGATTTGCTACGCTGAGTTTGACAACATCATTCAAATCGATAAAAGCCGTAACGTCCTGTGTGACTTGGCCACCTAACATGGATACAGACCAGATACGCACCGTGCTGGAGAATGATCCCGGGACACGCATGGTCTTTCAAGGAGTGTTCGCCCGAGACGTGTTCCCATTAGACCGTGTGTATCCTGCTGCTTACGTCCTGAATACAGACCCGATGGATCGACCCGGTGAACACTGGGTGGCCGTGTACTTGACAGAAGAGCAGGGCGAATACTTTGATCCGTACGGCCTACCACCTCTCCATTCCGATTTAACAGACTTCATGGATCAAGGCACAGAGACGTGGTGTTGGAATACTAAAACGTTGCAAAGCCTGGACAGTATGGTGTGCTGACAATATTGCTTGTTTTACCTGTACCATCGATGTCGGAGACATTCCATGCAGACGATCGTGTTTGACGAGTACCCCAAGGCCGAGGACCGCGATGTACTCGTATATGACTGGGCCGCCCATCATTTCAATGTACAAGTCCCGTTCTGGGCTTGAATTCTTTCAATGTACACACGCCCCCTGTTCTGGGCTTCAGTTCTTTCAATGTACAAGCCCCCTGTTCTGGGCTTCAGTTCTTTCAATGTACAAGCCCCCTGTTCTGGGCTTCAGTTCTTTCAATGTACAAGCCCCATGTTCTGGGCTTTAGTTTTCACGGGGTTGTTCTCACGTTGTTGTTGTTACTAAATAAAAAAAAATTAGATCTCACCAAAAAACCCTGTCTTGTGTGTTTTATTCGTAATGCATAAATGCCCAATGTGGAGATTCAGTCAAACTGAAATCAGTGGTGTAGGATGGGGCCAAAATGTAACCCATCAATGTTAGAATGCAAGAGCACTATAGTAAAATAGAGAGCCAATGAAATCAGCCCACAGACCAAGTACGTGTTTTGGTCTAGGTTTGGAGCGGGCATTTCATTGAGGTGCGTGTAAAGGAAGACGGTGAGTGAAGACTCGTCCAACACGTATAGATTAAGTTTATTACTATAAGTTCTATGTATTTCTAAATATGGAAAAACCCGCATGTAAGATGAGAACCCGGATGTAAAACCACAGTACCCAGATGGAAGACAGGAAAAACCCACTGGGAAACCCGGATGTTGAGAAGGTCCCGGATGTAAAATGTACTGCCCATGACTATACGCCTATACATAGCTCTACGGGATGATACGTACTATTCTGATCGGTTAGTCCAAAAAAGAGAGCAACAACAAAGATTACAGGTCAATCCCTTTTATTAGCCACTGAGGGTTCCCCCATACTGGCCATTTAACATGGGCATACTGATAGACCCTGTACATTCCATGGGTGCTTGGGGAGGATAAAAGCTATCTATTGGCCCGGAAAGGGTGGGAAGGGTGACCTTTTGACCTGGATGTGACCTTTGACCCACGCGCACACTTCTGGACAACCCGCGCTGCGTGCCGGATGATCCCGCGCGCGCGCTGCGTGCTGGGTCGGGCCGGGCCAGGGTGCGGGCCGGGAAAGTTGGAGGTAATGTTTGAGCATTCTGAAAAACCGGAAGTGACGTCACACACTTGCGCAGACCCACCAAACCACGTGAATGTTAGTCCAGGTGGATGCTCCCCCACATATGATTCACATTGATACCTCACTCGACACAATAGGCCCATTAGGGGCCCACATAGACCACAAAAACGTTTATTTCCATACCCTTTGGCTACCGCGCATGCGCAGAATGACCCTATTTCTACCCCACATCCACGCCATCAGATGCTTCATTACATAGGCCTCACATTGATACCTCACACGACCCATTCGAACCGTGAATAGCCCATCTCTAACCCAAACACACCCACACACACGCCCAAAAATGCCTGCTTTCTATACTACGGCCAGGCTGCGCATGCGCAGAATATTGACAACGTACGAACCATTAGTGTAGTCAAGTGCTCCTGCATGAGAGCTTCAAAATAAGACCTCATACGACACCATTGGACCACCAGGGACTCACCTAGACTCCAACACGTCCACCCAGTATGGATTTATACATACATTGGGCTTATACTCCAGTATATGGGTCTATATGGGGCTATATACAGACCTCGAACTTTTTTCAAAAATTTCACCGTTTCGTGCCGGGACACTTCCTATCATGTTTGTCTTGACGAGACTAAGAAAACAAATCCAAACAACCATACCGCAAATGTCTAGAAGTAGGTTTCGCAGTGGGACAAACATTGGTCCTATACCCCCATAACCCGTATATGGGTCTATATGGGTCTCCATGAACTTTTTCCAAAAATTTCAACGATTCGCTCCGCGACACTTCCTATGATGTTTGTCTTGACGAGACTAAGAAAACAAATCCAAACAACCATACCACAAATGTATAGAAGTAGGTTTCCCAGGATGGTCCTATACCCCCCATACCCCATATAGGCATTTTCCCGTAATTTAGGATAAAGTCCGTGTTCCGTATTTTTTCAGGAAAAATTTTACATACACCCACCCTGGAACTAGGGGGAGATAACTCTATTGATAGGCAAGCCCCGTTAAGCCCGGCGACCTATATACCCCCCATACCCCATATAGGCATTTTCCCGGATTTTTCGATAAAGTCCGTGTTCCGTTTTTTTTTTCAGGAAAAATTTTACATGCACCCACCCCATTGACTTGATAGGCAGGTCCCAATAAGCCCGGGGACCGATATTAGCCCTTTTGAGTAGAGTTGATAGGTGGTTTCCCCAATTTTAGGGGTAAAGTCCGTATTCCGCTTTTTATAGTTTCGGGAAAAAATCCTAATTTTGCATGCACCCAACGGCCGAGACACTAGTCCAGGCGGATGTCCCCTCACATACGCTTCACATTGATACCTCATACAACTCCATCGGCCCATTAGGGGCTCCCCTAGATCCCAAAACGTCTATTTCCATACCCTTTTCCCACAATTCCCTGTCTGCGCATGCGTAGAATGGTGACAACGCTCGAGCCACTAGTCCAGTCAGATGCCCCCTCACATAGGCTTCACATTGATACCTCATACGACTCCATCGGCCCATTACGGGCTCCCCTAGATCCCAAAACGTCTATTTCCATACCCTTTTCCCACAATTTCCTGTCTGCACATGCGCAGAATGGTGACAACGCCCGAGCCGCTAGTCCAGTCAGATGCCCCTTCACGAATGCTTCACATTGATACCTCATATGACCCCATTGGACCATTAGTGACTCCCCTAGCTCCAAAACGTCTATTTTCATACCCTTTGGCCACCGCGCATGCGCAGATGCCGACACCCAGCCCATCAGATGCCCCTTCACGAATGCTTCACTTTGATACCTCACTCGACCCAATCGGACCATGCAGCGTATTTCCAGTCTGGGACTACTTTTTCTCCGCGGACGCTTTTTCCAGCGACCGCATCACCGCCAGACCGCATCACCGTGGAAGAATTCGAGGTCAAAGGTTGCCGGAACTATTTAAATAAGAATGGATTTACTCTTTATAGTCACAAGACTGGTGGCGCCCTCTGGCGGCTATCTTCGGAAAAATTGTTCAAACAGAGTTATCTGCCCTTAAACGGGCCAGAGTTTCCACTTACTATACTACTCATATCTGCAACAAACATGAGAACAGAAATACAACCTATTATCGTGAATCTTAAACTTTATCACCTTTGGCAACTATGCCAGCTGGTCACTCAACTATCAGTAACGTAGTTGACACATGTATGCTGATAAAGTTTCATCTTTGTTAAAAACATAATTCATAAACACAGTTCTTAAATATTCCGACGGCCTTATGATTTTCTTCTGATATCGAAATACATGTACAAACACAAAAGACAATTTATTTTGGAAAATTTTCCCGACCAAAATATACCGTAATGCTGTGATATCAGTGTTAAAAGTGTCGTGAAAATAAGATATTTTGATTATCGTATGGACGTGGATATTCTATATGGACGTGGATATTCTATATGGACGTGAATATTCTATATGGACGTGGATATTCTATATGGACGTGGATATTCTATATGCATGGACGCGGATATTCTATATGGACGTGGATATTCTATATGGACGTGGATATTCTATATGGACGCCGACTGCTTACTGAATGTCGGATTTGACGCGTGTGTTTAACTAAGTTAAGCTGTTACCACATGAGTGACACACTCTACACATAGTGGTGCCGTACATGTCAACGATGTGTAACTGAACACCGATATGCTGATCACATAAGTATGAAAGACCGATTTAGCATCTCGGTTATATATTTATATTCAAATATTTTTTGGACGAAACTTTCTTGGTAAAACACAAATACTTGAGCCAATCCCGTGCGGGACTCGAAATCGCCAGCAGTAAATGACAGCGCTCGGAATCACTCGGTCACCTCAGCAGCCATCAGTATATCTAATCAGTTATTTAAGCGATACACTTGGGACGCAGAGCTTTTCAGATCAAATGTATGTGGGGAAGCGAACAGAACAATACTCATATTATTACTTCATAGCAATTGGGAGTTCAATCGCGAAAATTACAAGACCGCAATTCCGAATGTTCAAGAAAAGTGCAGTGCAGAACTTCTGGATTGTTGTGGTCATAGCTCTAATCACGCGAATATCGAGGAGGTGTTCAGAAACTCGAAATTCACATCTGCAAGTTAACTGAGATCTAATTGTGACTGACGCGGTCGTTTTCTCGAACATCCAGTAACAGATATACGTTATACGGATAACACTAGTTGTATACATCAAAGAATGGGATCTATTCAGGACAGGACAGTATTCAGGACAGTTTGTTTCAGTTATGAATAGAGGTGGATATTCCCACCCGGCGCTTCGGTTCCACGAACAAAACGTCAAGTATATTGTTTTGTTTGCCATACTTGTACCATTTTACGAGTCGTGCAATAAACATATTGTATTGTATTGTATACCGGTCCCCATTTAAAGCGAAAATGAGATGATTTTATTTAAATTAATCGATAGCGATGGGGGCTTTGAAGACCACTTGGACTGGCACGATTGGCCGCTTCTATTTTCCATATAATTTAGATTTATAATTCTTTATAACTTTCCGTAGTAGACTTCAGATGGATATGTCGAGCTAGATATGTCGCTGAGACTATAAAAAAAAGAATATCCTGGGCGACATTGCCATTTTTCAGCCGTTTGCAAGTAAGCCCATAGGGTACTGCTGCCTACTCAATGTGAGACGAAAGGACCGGATATACCGTATTACGTGTGAAACATCAGCTAAGCAATTGACCCTGGAGGTCGTTAGGTTATCAGGCCTTGTCCAGTGTGTTCAGTCGGTTAATGATATCACAATATTGGACGTTCTACTGCTCCTTCTACTTATTGGACTATTTAACGTGCTCATCAGAAAGTATTGCCACGCCACAGTTGCCTGGCCTGTGGGATATTGGATGGTCGATGTCTACGTATACATTTTTTCAATAAACTATGAAAATTAATAAATATATATATTTTTTTTAAATCGATTTTTTTTAAAATATTTTTTGTAAGTGTATTTCTCTTTCATCTTTGGCTCAATTAAAGTCATTTCCTATAATGTCAAGCCGAGTTACTACAGTTTTTAATTATCTACCATACCCTGCCCTCTATGACATAGAATAAATGAGAAGTTGGGAATAGAACCGCTCAACACGGTCATTTCAAAATATTCTCAGAAAAGAACGAAAGCCTACCTTTCCAAATGCCATCCGTTTATTACTTCCCAAGTGGACCAGCCTTCGGATATATATGCGCTTTGAATATCTAAACCTTCCCTTAAGGAGAGAAATTCATTCTTCGCGTTAAAACACAGCTTTTCAAACTTTTCGCCAGCTCTCCGGCAAAAAACACTTCCGTCAGAATTTTAAGGACCGGGCTATACAATATTATCAGCGACGATTGGTTGAAATTATCTCCAAAAGTCAGGGGCAAATAATCCAGTGGGCGGGAGATGACCTTTGGAGATAATTTCGACCAATCGTCGCTAATAATATTGTATAGCCCGGTTCTTAAAATTCTGACGGAAGTGGTTTTTGCCGGAGTGCTGGCTAAAAGTTTGAAAAGCCGTGTTTTGGCGCGAAGAATGAATTTCTCTCCTCAAGGGAAGGTTTATCTATTCAAAGCGTATATATTCAGAAGGTTGGTACACTTGGGAAGTAATAAACGGATGGCATTTGGAAAAGTAGGCTTTCGTTCTGTTTTGAGAATGTTTTGAAATGACCGTGTTGAGCGGTTCTATTCCCAACTTCTCTTTTATTCTACGTCATAGAGGACAGGGTATGATAGATAATTAAAAACGTAGCAACTCGCCTTGACATTACAGAGAATGACTTTAATTGAGCCAAAGATGAAAGAAAAATACACTTAGAAAAAATATTTTTAAAAAAATCGATTTAAAAAATACATATATATTTATTAATTTTCATAATAGATACGTAGACATGGACCATCCAATATCCCACAGGCCAGGCAACTGTGTGCCACGCCCACTGGGCCATGGAACTCGATGTTATTCGCTTGGGTATTTCAGCTATCTGGATGGATAGATGGCAGTTATTCTACTTTTACAACTTTTATAGAATTTAACTCTGCTATTTTTAGATCTAAGGTTGATTTCCCCTTAGTAGAGATGAAACAAGAGTATCAGTATCTGAAAGAAAACACAACAGTTGTTCTGAACCTAAAAAATCTCAACGAAATGAGATGGTATTTTAAGGCGGGGTTTTTGCCCACAGCCAGCCGACTCATAGGAATGTACATTTCTTCTCTCCATCTGTCAATCACAATGCAATGTACAACTTGTCGTCGGCGGCAACTGTCAATCAACGGACTGAATGTTACGACCATGATAGCTTCACATGTGTTCGATACCAAGACGTTATCATTTCACCACGTTACAGTCGATTTTACATGCACATATTGGAGTAAAAATACACAATTTAGGCGAATATATTGCCGTTGTAACAGGTAGCGACTGATCGTTCGATTTACTTATAACTGGCCCGTAAGTAGTAGTATAACCGCATTACGTGTCCTATTGACCTACTTTTTTGTTCCCCCCGGGGAGGATTGAGGAGGAACTTGGAGGTCACGGGAGGGGATTCCCCAGTGGGGGTTTCCCAATGACGATCACGTGATCAAGGCATGTCTAGACTTGTTCTGGGTTGTACAGTTCTGCCATACGGAGGATGGGTACTAGTATTTCAAATAAATTAATTAATTAATTAATTAATTAATTTTAATTAATTACTTGTAAATGGCGGTGTTTTTAGACGGCGCAAGGGAGCAAACGAGGCGGTGGGGACGTCACGGGGAGAAAAAACCCTCACATTACCCTCAAAAAACCCTCTAAGCCATATAATAATAATAATAAACATAATCTATAGGTGTTGTACCATGTTAAAAGCATCAGTCTAGCATCTGTACCACCCTAGGGTCGAGCGTTTATTGTCCCGTGTATCTCCGCAAGAAAACAACAAACAAAATGGCGGCTCCAGGATGGTGTGGGGATGCCCTTTCCATATCACGGCGTCGACAGTAGCGCCATCTGCACCCATTGACGCAAGGGAGACAACTCGTGTGGCCTAAGGATATGGAAATAGCCGTGTTGGAGCTAGGGGAGCCACAAATGGTCCAATGGGATCGAGTGAGGTATCAAAGTAAAGCCTAGGTGAAGGGGCATCTGATGGGGTGGGTGTGGGGTTGAAATATCGCCATTCTGCGCATGCGCGGTGGCCGAAGGATATGGAAATAGCCGTGTTGGAGCTAGCGAAGCCAATAATGGTCCAATGGGATCGAGTGAGGTATCAAAGTGAAGTTTATGTGAAGGGGCATCTGACTGGACTAGCGGCTTGGGCGTTGTCACCATTCTGCGCATGCGCGGTGGCCCAAGGGTATGGAAATAGCCGTGTTGGGAGCTAGGGGGGTTACTACTGGTCCAGTGGGGTCGAGTGAGGTATCAAAGTGAAGCTTAGGTGAAGGGGCATCTGACTGGACTAGCGGATTTGAAATAGCGTCATTCTGCGCATGCGCAGTTGGCCCAAGGGTATGGAAATGGCCGTGTTGGGAGCTAGCGAAGCCAATAATGGTGCAATGGGGTCGTATGAGGTATCAAAGTGAAGCCTAGGTGAAGGGGCATCTGACTGGACTAGTGGGTGTGAACTAGCGTCATTCTGCGCATGCGCGGTGGCCGAAGGGTATGGAAATAGCCGTGTTGGGAGCTAGCGAAGCCAATAATGGTCCAATGGGATCGTATGAGGTATCAAAGTGAAGCTTAGGTGAAGGGGCATCTGATGGGGTGGATGTGGGGTTGAAATAGCGTCATTCTGCGCATGCGCGGTGGCCGAAGGGTATGGAAATAGCCGTGTTGGGAGCTAGCGAAGCCAATAATGGTCCAATGGGATCGAGTGAGGTATCAAAGTGAAGCCTAGGTGAAGGGGCATCTGACTGGACTAGTGGGTCTGAACTAGCGTCATTCTGCGCATGCGCATAGACGTTTTGGGGATGTAGGGGAGTTACTCATGATCCAATGGGGTCGAGTGAGGTATCAAAGTGAAGCTTAGATGAAGGGGCATCTAATGGGTTGGATGTGCGGTAGCCATTCTGCGCATGCGCAGATGCAATGCGGAGCTCTCGTCCAATCAGAAGCGAGTATTTCAAATCCGCCACGGAGCTCTCGTCCAATCAGAAGCGAGTATTTTGACCCGGTGCATTATGGGACATATCCAAGATGGCGGCACGTATGTTCAAGATGGCGGCACATCCGGTGTCGAAAACTGGCCATTTCTTCGGGATGTGGTCACCTAGTGTCGAAAACTGGACCCTGTATGGGTCCCGCTAGCGCCTTGACGCCATGATATAGACCGGAGAGAGAAAACAACAACAACAAGGATGACACATGAGGGAACAACAACAACAACAAGTTTTTTTTCATATAGTTTATTTTCCCCTCCATCATAACATACCCACGCTGGGGGAGCCGCGTTGGGTATGTTTACAATTCAAGAAAGACTCTTGTCCAATCAGAGACCGCCATTTGCATCTGTCCTATTCGTTCCTGTCCGTTAGATGTATTCTTGTCCAATCAGAAGTCGCCATTTCAGAGAGTTCCTTCTTCGGTCATGTTCATTCTGAACCGTTTATTCTAATCATCGTCGGACAGGCCTGGATATTCTTCGGGCAGCATGTCCTGAAACAGTTGTTTGCGCATTCTGATCGCATTTTCCAGGGCCTCTGTGGATGGTAGCCCCATAGCCTCTTCCAAGTGACGCTTGGTCTTCATGATGGACCTGTGCGTGGGGTCGCCTTTCATTTCAAGCGGTAGTAAGGTATACTGTTCATAGATCGCCATGGCTGTTTTCCTGATGCGGGAGCGCATTTGGGTGTACGTCTGTTGTAAATTATCCTCTCCGGCGTCCTCGATCGCTTCAGCGTGAGTATTGATAGCTGCTGTCACAATACGATCCCAGAAGGTAGGTTCTGCCTCACTTTCCTGGGATGTAGGCTGACTCTCTGAGGTCAAGCTCTCCATATCAGTAGATATACTGTCAGCAATCTTGGATTCGGTATCAGTCGATGCACTCTCATCAATCTCTGTATCAGTATCTCCCTCAACGGGCTCCTCGGCGTCTTCAACCCCATGTATATTTTTCTCGTGTCGCATCATATCGTAATGTCTGGTGAACGTGCGTTCACACTCAGAACAAGTATAAGCCATGTTGACGGTTGAACGTCGACTGTGCGTGTTTTGGGAATACGCTCGCTTTTATAGACAGTAACGGTCATCAACGCTTAGCTCAACGCTTCAACGCCCTGGTGAATTAGCTCAGAAGCTCTGATTTCATGGAATTGACATCAATTCATCGAAATGCAGTGACGCCCGTCAACGCCCGTCGTTACGCCTTAACGCTCGTCTCAACGCTTTAACACACTTTCTTAACGCTTTAACGACGTTTAATGATGCGTTCGAACAAATGTTTCTTTTGTGCTATTGCTCTGACATACGCCGCTTTCCAGTTCATGCCCGAGGTTTTCAACATCGACGCTGTTCTTTCAATTCCATATGGACTGGATCCTTATCCAACAATTTCATATGGGTCAGTAAGTCGACATACTGCTGACGTAAAGCCCGTCGTAGTCTGGGTGCCAATCTGTTATGGGCTAAAATTGCAGCTTCCTCTTTCGAATATCCTTTGCGTTGAAACTTGTTTCCTGTGGCCTCAAAAATCTCGCCCATCTCGGCGTCCATACTTTCTTTGAACAAATCCTTCCATAGCCTCGAGTTCACATTATGTTCTTCAACCTCGGGTTGGGCCTTCACGGTTGGGTCATATTCCGGGACTGGTGATATGAAGAAGGCCCGCTGTACGGGGGTGGGTTGCTGCTTCACCAAATGTGGACTCGGTGGATGGTGTAGGGGCTGTGGTGATCCCTCGCCGGGTAGCAAGGTGGGTCGTCAGCCGGCGATCTTCGGGGGTGTGGGCTTTTAAATCTACGAACAGGCAGCCGTACGGACGACTTGTCGCTTCTTGAAACGCCTGCATGAAATGGTCGATGTTCTGAGGATAAATTCGACTACCAAACACACGAATTTGTGCTCTGTCGATGGGGTTGGAGAACAACACAAAGTATTGGCAGTTCAAGGCAATATCTCTGGACGCCTTCCCTTGAGGAAAGAGATTCTGGGTCAATAGATGACGGACAGATTGCGATGATGGGACCCTTTGGTGAATAGGTCGGCGATTTTCGAATTGTCCTTGGCCGCACTCATCAGATCATCTAGCACTACCACGTTGGTCTGCTCGGGGTCAAAGTAATACGGTTCGTCTATGTCATGAGGAATCCCTGGGACGAAACTCACATTCTGTAATCGCGTAGTTTCGTAGGCGGGCTGCCATTGGCTATAACACCAAACAACACGTGTCGGAGCTGGGGTTGCCACACCTTCCTCTAAGAACTTCATTACCCAGGACGTCTTTCCGCATGCCGTAGGGCCGCTCACCGTCATCGTGTAGGGATGCTCTACTGCACTTGCTGGACCTATAGCGGGACTCGGTGGTGTCTCTTGGTTGTGTTTGCCTTGAATGTGCCTGATCATACTATCGCGACGAGAAAAGGTTCTCTGACAGAACGTACACGTACACGACATGTTGATCTGTCGACCAATACATAAGGACTGATGAGGGACACATGTTCATTCTTATATGTACAGACACCACCAAAACACACTACCACACACACACACACACACACACCACCACCACCGCCACCACCGGGCGTTGACGGGCGTCAATGCCCGGTGGTGGTGGTGGTGGGAACTCCTGTGTGGCAGAGCTCTTGGATCGGAGCTCTTGGAGCTCAAAGCCTGTGGAGCTCAGATCTCGGGAGTGACATTTGCATACGACCGCTGTGAGGTCACATCCGCTTCCGTTCACGTGACCGGAACTGACCTTTGACCCCGGCGCGCAAAGGTTTCCACCGCGGTGGAAACCTTTACACCGCGCGCGAAACTACGCGATTACGCGTGAAACTACGCGATTACAGAATGTGAGTTTCGTCCCAGGGATTCCTCATGACATAGACGAACCGTATTACTTTGACCCCGAGCAGACCAACGTGGTAGTGCTAGATGATCTGATGAGTGCGGCCAAGGACAATTCGAAAATGGCCGACCTATTCACCAAAGGGTCCCATCATCGCAATCTGTCCGTCATCTATTTGACCCAGAATCTCTTTCCTCAAGGGAAGGCGTCCAGAGATATTGCCTTGAACTGCCAATACTTTGTGTTGTTCTCCAACCCCATCGACCGAGCACAAATTCGTGTGTTTGGTAGTCGAATTTATCCTCAGAACATCGACCATTTCATGCAGGCGTTTCAAGAAGCGACAAGTCGTCCGTACGGCTACCTGTTCGTAGATTTAAAAGCCCATACCCCCGAAGATCGCCGGCTGACGACCCACCTGCTACCCGGCGAGGAATCACCACAGCCCCTACACCATCCACCGAGTCCACATTTGGTGACGCAGCAACCCACCCCCGTACAGCGGGCCTTCTTCATATCACCAGTCCCGGAATATCACCCAACCGTGAAGGCCCAACCCGAGGTTGAAGAACATAATGTGAACTCGAGGCTATGGAAGGATTTGTTCAAAGAATGTATGGACGCCGAGATGGGCGAGATTTTGGAGGCCACAGGAAACAAGTTTCAACGCAAAGGGTATTCGAAAGAGGAAGCTGCAATTTTAGCCCATAACAGATTGGCACCCAGACTACGACGGGCTTTACGTCAGCGGTATGTCGACTTACTGACCCATATGAAATTGTTGGATAAGGACCCAGTCCATATGGAAATTGAAAGAACAGCGTCGATGTTGAAAACCTCGGGCATGAACTGGAAAGCGGCGTATGTCAGAGCAATGGCACAAAAGAAACATTTGTTCGAACGCATCATTAAACGTCGTTAAAGCGTTAAGAAAGTGTGTTAAAGCGTTGAGACGAGCGTTAAGGCGTAACGACGGGCGTTGACGGGCGTCACTGCATTTCGATGAATTGATGTCAATTCCATGAAATAAGAGCTTCTGAGCTAATTCACCAGGGCGTTGAAGCGTTGAGCTAAGCGTTGATGACCGTTACTGTCTATAAATGCGAGCGTATTCCCAATACACGCAAAGTCGACGTTCAACCGTCAACATGGCTTATACTTGTTCTGAGTGTGAACGCACGTTCACCAGACATTACGATATAATGCGACACCAGAAAAATATACATGGGATTGAAGACGCCGAGGAGCCCGTTGAGGCAGATACTGATACAGAGATTGATGAGAGTGCATCGACTGATACCGAATCCAAGATTGCTGACAGTATATCTACTGATATGGAGAGCTTGACCTCAGAGAGTCAGCCTACATCCCAGGAAAGAGAGGCAGAACCTACCTTCTGGGATCGTATTGTGACAGCAGCTATCAATACTCACGCTGAAGCGATCGAGGACGCCGGAGAGGATAATTTACAACAGACGTACACCCAAATGCGCTCCGCATCAGGAAAACAGCCATGGCGATCTATGAACAGTATACCTTACTACCGCTTGAAATGAAAGGGGACCCCACGCACAGGTCCATCATGAAGACCAAGCGTCACTTGGAAGAGGATATGGGTTTACCACCCACCGAGGCCCTGGAAAATGCGACCAGAATGCGCAAACAACTGTTTCAGGACATGCTGCCCGAAGAATATCCAGGCCTGGCCGACGATGATTAGAATAAACGGTTCAGAATGAACATGACCGAAGAAGGAACTCTCTGAAAGGGCGACTTCTGATTGGACAAGAATACATCTAACG
>JAVTVY010011636.1:0-51892 GCA_036873755.1 Hanleya hanleyi
GGGTACGTAAATACCGAACCCAGGCCGACTGCTGGGGAACTAGTAGATCATGTTGTTGTAGCCGTCTTGACCGCTCTGTGAAATCCCTCCGCCTCCGGCATGGCTGTTAGTGATACTTACCTCAGGCTTGGGAATTGCTTGCTGGTCTTGACTGTGGTGCTGTTCGCCCCCCCCCCCCTTTGTTTACGAGAGGGCTAGTGGACTATGCGCTGGGCTGCTACTACAGGTCCCAGTGATGTCACCCTGTCAGTCTGGACGAGATGTCTCGTAAATAGAAGCTGGTAAAAGTCGAGTTGGCTGTGCCTGCGCAGGACTGGAGTATATCATCTGACGATAGGTTCCCCCACAGGTGCCAGGAAATCGTGCGACGATACTGATGCTAGTAGAGAAGGGGCATCCATTGCAAGTTGATACGCCTCGTGAATCATCTTCAGTCAGGGTGCTATCATATACTTGTTAACATCGGATGTCACCGTCCAGTATAGTGATAGATATAATAGGCGTCTGGATCCCCTTGCTGGATCTGTGCAAAGTAGATAAAGGCGGATGCGGCTCTACTTGATAGAGAAGGGGATAATCTTCCAATCCATTGACGAAGTCCGAAAGTGCCGGAATCGAGTATAGCTGTTGTTCACAAAGGCCAAAACGAGTAGGCTCATTCCTTGTTGGAATTCCGGGACCGGGCGGAAGAATGTTCTGAACCAACCCTCCGCTCCGGTGTGGGACTTTCTCTCCAAAGCGTGCCATTCAGATATCCCTGTTCCTAAGATGAAGATCCTCGCGGACAAGCGTAACACCTTGGCTGGGGTTGATCTGTATCTTTCGATGGCTCTAGCTAATGTGGTACTTTCAGTGGTACTGATATGAAACTTCTTTCCAGATGTAGATGGAGTAGAAATCTGTTACTACCAAAGTAGAGGCAGCAACGGGATGGATTCCTCGAGACAGGCACTTGAATAAGACCACTTCGACTGGTACAGTTGAGGTGTGGAAGATCGGTTAGCTGATACCGTAGTTTCCGCAACTGTTCCAGATGGAAACTATCTCTGTGAGGTAATCTCGCTGAACTGCGATGCAGCCACAGTGGTACGATGAGAATTATGACGCAGTCATGCTGTGTGATCTTTAGAGGAACTTCCTGTATCATGGCGATTGGCAGGAAGGCATAGGCCAGGGAGTTGTCCCACTTGATCAATGAGGCGTCGATGGCCAGGATTTGCAGATCTATGATGAAGCTGACGAAGAGTTGTAGTTCTGCCTTGGCTCTTGTCGCAAACACGTCTCTCAGAGGTAATCCCCAACGATGGAAATCTATTGGAATACCTCTTTGTGGGGCATCACTTCGTCTGGATGATCTTGTCTGGACGGGATAAGTTATCTTCGATGATGGCATAGGCTGTCCGCTGTCCGTCATCCTGGTGTGTGGCGGCCCGTCTTTGGCATTGTGGGTTGTGTCCAGTGGAGTAAGGGGCTGGTTTCCTGGAATTCTAACCACGATCCAGACTCCCCCCCCTCCCCCCACCCCATCACTACTCTTTGCTTGTGTGAAAGATGACTATCGAGTTGTCGAAGGTCATGAGACGATCCCTGGAGTTGGGTGTTCCGGTGTCCATGCGTGGAACCCGTCGTGTGGACTGCAGTGTCCCGGTGTCCAAGCATGGGACCCGTCGTGTGGACGGGTCACCGGAACCGATGAGTTTATGGCTTGCTCCAGAGGTACGGCTGACGGAGGGACAGTAGTGACTGTATCTGTAAACGACCACATTGCGTGATGTCTTGCACTGATGTCAGCAGTCCCAGTAAATTCCTGCAAATGCATCAAAGTTTGCAAGCTACCTGATTGTCAATGTCTGGCAAATGGCCTCAAATGCACGGTCACATGTAAGTTACAGACCTGTGACAACATGGCTGATGAGGACTTCCAACAAGATCAGGTTGATGAAACGTCTGACGATGACGATTGTGATGACAACCAATATTAGTTGTACAGTGAACTACAATGACTCGTGCGAACTGTTCACTTTGTAGATACTTGATGAAGATGAAAGATTCATTGCAGAACTGCTTGTTTCCCTCTTAATTATATCATGCTCGATTTAGAGAATACCAAACATGTGTAGGGTGGTATGCGGGGAAGGTGGTGGTGGGGGGTGGAGGGGGTTGAAGGGATTTTATTCTGCCAAATATTCAGTGATTACACATGATGTTACTATCCAAACTATATATTTCCGTCGAGCTCTACCAAATAATGTCAATAAATCCAAGATGGCCCTCATGATGGATTCACGATCTTGGAAGGTAATAATGGTCTTTAATTTGGTTTTTATTTTCATATTTCTTCCTAAGGAACTGCAAATCTAAGAAAAATGATAGATACTACTCAGCTTTGGCAAAATAAATTACTTTCGTGAGCTTACAGCCAAATTAACTTGGGCAAAAGATGGAGGGAGGGAGGGAATTTGGCTTAATGTCACACTCAAGTTTGTTTCACTCATATGGTGACAGTCAGTTTGGTTGGTGGAGGAAGCCGGAGTACCCGGAGAGAGCCACCGCCCTTCGGCAAGTAACTGACAAACTTTCACACATGGACCAGCTGGGCTCGAACCCGTGCCGGTTCAGTGGTGTGAAGCTAGCGATCACCAGCGAAGCGCCTTAGACCACTCGGCCACCGAGGGCCCCCCTCGGGCAAAAGATGGACTTATTAAGTTCACAAATGTGATTTTCTGGGGACACCATGCGGCCGCCATTTTGAATTTTCCCATGAACATTTGCGCCTAGAATACTGCAACTAGACTAAACATGGCCTAAACTATTCAGTCAGGCATAAACTATTCAGTCAGGAAGTTTCAACTTGCTAGCTGTCTTCTATACCGAAATAGCTTGAAAACTTTTAAAAACTGCCCATGATTTCCCGCCTTGGTCAGGTAGGGTTACCGTTCATTGGTTGCCATATTATTCAGACTATGTTGCCACACCATACAGCACATGATCTGCTTCACTATATTAGATCAGCCATTGTGTAAAATTTGACAGGAATTGAACAGAAAGAATGACCTGTAGCTTGACCAAGAGATCTTTCTTTGATCCTCATGACTTTTCGTAGCTTTTGAGACGCCATCTTGGATTGACCCACTTTTTGATACTTAGCTGCCACTCTGACATGGCCAGCAGGGTTTTTCGTCACATACAGCTATCACGTGATAAGAAAAACATCACGAAGCTTTACCCCTCAAGATGGTACCAATAAGTCAAATTTCGGGTCCTAGCTCATGGACTATACCTGGGCTGCTGTTTGTCTATTCAACACAGGAAAATCGTTCCCAGATGTCGTAGGCGATAAATAACTTACACAATGGCCGTATTATGTAACACATCATGGTTGTTTCAGGACAAACAACACATTTGCACACGAAACAAAATTTCCACAACCCGTTTGACTGGTCTGTAACTCTCACGTTATCGTTACAAAGATTTGTAACAAAAAAATATACCCGGTATGTAATTGATATATACGTGTCACAATCTACATTATGTGAAACGCATATGAAGCAAAACATGCAGACATACAAATTACATATCCATATGTCCATACGCATGATCTCATACCAGGCCGATAATTAACGGAATGTCTGACAGGAATTCACGTTTACCGGTACACATTTCACTTGTACCCACACATATACTAGCTAAATAATATATAGCCCTCGGCTATAGGTCGGCCCCACTCACCTCCAGCGAGGGTTTTAGATAATTTTATTACGAATCACCCACCTCTGAAACTGCCGTACATCTAATCTCTATCCCCTCCTGCGCACTATTTTAAAATCTTGCGCACTATTGTGAAACAGTAACGAATATATCACCGTCTGAATTTTCCAGTCAAAAACTTCAACTCTCTACGCGCCTAGGTGCTCGGCCGTTTGCAATTGAACATGGCGCGTATAAAGTGGAAGTTGTCGACTGGAAAATTCAGACGGCGATGTATTCGTTACTATTTCAAAATAGTGCGCAAGATTTTAAAATAGTGCGCAGGAGGGGATAGAGATTAGATGTACGGCAGTTTCAGATGTGGGTGATTCGTAATAAAGGTTTGAAATGCCTCATGCAGGGTCAGCAGATTCTGGGCACGGTTAGTTGTGTTGGTATCCTCATTGGATATTATCTGTTTCTTATGCAGCAGAAGACATACGCGTGTCACCCATTGGATGTCATCTATGAGCGTGGTAAGATGTGAAGGCATGCGTTGGTGCTGAACGGTGACTCCACATTGCGCTGTATCAATAATAGCATCGACATTGGCTTGACGTAAGGCTTCGGCTAGAATATCCTCGTTGTCGGATTCAAACAAGTTGGACTCTGCAGTGCTCATGGTGAAATGAGGGGACTGGGGCCGTGTGGTCTATTTATAGTGAGACGCTTTTGGTCTTAATGATGCGTTCGAACAAATGTTTCTTTTGTGCTATTGCGGTGACATACGCCGCTTTCTAACCCAGAAACTCTGGCTGTGATAGGTGAATATAGGTAAGGGGGCGTGGCATTCCTATCACAGCCCAGAGCGCGCCTGGGTTAAATTTTAGCGATAAAAATTTATGCGCGAAAGGCGGCTTTTCGCTGACGAAAATAACGAAACGGGAGAGAAAAAATATGCCAATTTGATACAGTTTGACCGACCTGAGCTTCTTTAACCATGTACCATCTCTCATGTCTGTTTTGTTGCTAACAAAATGTGATCAAATGTGTGAGAAAAAACTTCCATTGATTTTAACGTTTTCGCGCCTTTCCGACATCTTGTGAGAATATGACCTTGATCTCGTGACCTTTCTGATCACGTGAATAAACACACGTCGCTATTGGTTCTTGATGACGTGAGTCAAAAGGTCAACCCAATTCTGCGCATGTCCCTGTAAACTCAACGGCAAAATGACAAAATCCGTGTTTGATGGCAGATTCCATCTAATTAAAGGAGTCATTAGGTGGTTGTCATAGTGCTGGAGATGCCAAATCATATTATTTATTCGATAAAATGCTTTTTGTGCCTCTGTCTCAATTCCCCACGCCGTGTGCAGTTAAAGATCTCGAGCGACTGACGTCTTATTTATTTGTTTCCTTTTCGGTCTGTATAAGTGATTCGGGCTAAGGGGTCAGCAACAACAACCAAAAAAAATAATAGACTCCTTAGCCGATGTTTTCGGGATAGCCGCTTTCCAGTTCATGCCCGAGGTTTTCAACATCGACGCTGTTCTTTCGATTTCCATATGGACTGGGTCCTTGTCCAACAATTTCATATGGGTCAAGAGGTCGCCATACTGCTGACGTAAAGCCCGACGATATTCCTAACACCCATCCATCCATGGGATGCGCCCTCACGTATGCATCACATTGATACCTCACTCGACTCAATCAGACCATTAGTGGCCCACCTAGACCCCAAAACGTTCCTTCCAATGCACTTTTCCCACAATTCCCTGTCTGCGCATGCGCAGAATGTCGACAACGGTCGACATACTAGTCCAAGCGGATGCCCTCTCACGTAGGCTTCACATGGATACCTCACTCGACCCCATCGGCCCACTAGGGACTCCCCTCGATCCCAAAACGTCTATTTCCATACCCTTTTCCCACAATTCCCTGTTCGCGTATGCGCAGAATGTTGAACACGAACGACACACTAGTCCAGGCGAATGCCCCCTCACGTATCCTTCACATTGATACCTCATACGACTCGATCAGACCATTAGTGGCCCACCCAGACCCCAAAACGTCTATTTCCATAACCTTTTTCCACAATTCCCTGTCTGCGCCTGCGCAGAATGTTGACAACGGCCGAGACACTAGTCCAGGCGGATGCTCCCTCACATAGGCTTCACATTGATACCTCACACGACTCCATAGGACCACTAGTGGCCCACAAAGACCCGAAAACGTCTATTTCCATACCCTTGGTCTACTGCGCATGCGCAGAATGCCCATATTTCAACCCCACACCCAGCCCATCGGATGCCCCCTCACATAGGTTTCACATTGATACCTCACTCGACCCAATCGGACCAATAGTGGCTCCCTTAGATCCCAAAACGTCTATTTCCATACCCTTGGTCTACTGCGCATGCGCAGAATGCCGATATTTCAACCCCACACCCACCCGTCGGATGCCCCCTCACATAGGCTTCATATTGATACCTCACCCAACTCCATCGGACCATTAGTGGCTGCCCTAGATCCCAAAACGTCTATTTCCATACCCTTGACGCTATTTCAACCCCGCACCCAGCCCATCAGATGCCCCTTCACGAATGCTTCACATTGATACCTCATACGACCCAATCGGACCATGCAGCGTATTTGAATTCTACTTTTTCTCCGCATCACCGCCAGACATGACCGCATCACCGCGGAGGAATACAAAGGTCACGTGACCTTTGTATCAGAATTCAACAGAATAAGCCGCTGCCACATTGGTCAAGTTTTTTACCAAATTCAAGATGGCGGCCAAACTCTGGCAGAGGTGCCTTTCCAATCTCCAGCGCCAACGCCTCAAGTTTAAGTGCAAAGAGGTCAATGCGACCTTTTTTAGCCTTATACTACTACTACGGCCAATTTTCCTTCTCTGTCATACATAATCCCTCATCAGCAGAGGCACACTATATCAAATAATCACTTCTTCACAAAAAATATAAGAAGATTTCTGATATCTTACATAAAGGTAGTCCTATACCGTACTGTTACTATTTAATTATTAGATATAGTGCTCCTACACTGGTGTGGTTACTTGTATACGTGTGGTTATTTCAGCATAATCAATAAAGTCATTAAATTACTTCGGCAAAGATGAGAAATTCGTACCGAATAACATGATGGAAGAAAAGTGAATACTTATATACTATAATACAATAGTAAAACGTCACTTCATTAAATTATTCTGAGCGTATTATACCCATCGAAATGATAACACGTATTAGCAACGCTTGACCGCACACTGATTAAATTATCCTTATTCAGAGTTGATGGAGGACGCCGGATTTAAAACAGCACTGGTAAATATTCTCGAGGTGAAAACAAAGAAAACGCTTATAAGTCCTGACAATTGACAAGGGGAACAAACGTATTTATTATATATCCCGAACATTAATATAGACTTCATTGAATATTCCTGTCATATTAGTTTCTTCCTGGTTTACAGCTAACCGTACGAAGTTTACATGTATATCGAACATACTCACTAATAACAAATTCATGCTCTCGCCTAGCTCTAGTTACAGAAATATAGGAACATGGCGGTATCTAGATAGGACTATCATTATAGACCCCGGGAAATGCAGGAGGCATCATCTTGGGGGGGGTATTTTGATGCTAACTGATGAGATTTGTAAACCATGCATCTATGTTCCCCTTTCGACAACGCGGTCCCACCAATATTTCTTAGTTCTTCTTAGGGGTTAACAGTTTAATTATTTCGTAACTGGGATGCCGTATCGTATACAACAACAAAACAACAACATTTTGTCAAAATTCCTATAATTTGATATGCCCATGCATACACCAGAGACAGTCTAGCGTTGGCATTCGTTGAGTGAAAAGCATTTTGTACATCAATATTTCGACATATGTTTATTCATGTCGTCGGGAATATTGCTTTCATACGCAGACCATGAAACACGGCGATCACATGGATAAATATGTCGAAATATTGATCTGCAAAATGCTTTTCACTGATATTTTCGGAGTCACCCTCCTTCTGTACAGAGAGGGTCTGTATACACTACTTCTGCCCATACATATTAAACATTAATTACGTCAAAGACTATTACTAACCCGAGTTCCATGGTCTGCGCATGGAAGCATATACTTCCGGGCACGACTTTGGTTCCGATCTGGGTTCTCCCTCTGGTTTTGGTTCCGCTTTTGGTTTTGGTTCTCCCTCTGGTTTTGGTTCTCCCTCTGGTTTTGGTTCCGCTCTTGGTTTTGGTTCCGCTCTTGGTTTTGGCTCTCCCTCTGGTTTTGGTTCCGCTCCTGGTTTTGGTTCCGCTCTTGGTTTTGGTTCTCCCTCTGGTTTTGGTTCCGCTCTTGGTTTTGATTCTCCCTCTGGTTTTGGTTCCGCTCTTGGTTTTGGTTCCGCTCTTGGTTTTGGTTCTCCCTCTGGTTTTGGCTCCGCTCTTGGTTTTGGTTCTCCCTCTGGTTTTGGTTCTGACTCTGGTTTTGGTTCTCCTTCTGGTTCTGGTTCCCCCTTTGACGCTGGTTCTCCAACACGGTAATTTCCATCAGTCAAGGCGAGCCAGTCGTCCGTTATTTCGATTGAACAATTCCGAGTTTTTCGAAGATTTAGTTGTCCATAGTTCACACAGGTAAATTCCAGTTGCCCTCCACTCCGCAGGCACCCGTCCCAGAGACCGTAACGTAAGGTGTACCCTGACCCCTGGGATGTTACCCAGTTTGAAGTGACCACGCCCACGATGTGTAGCATTAGACCAGTGATGGAACATCCAGCCACCACCCGTAGTTTTACGGGCAGAGCTTGTAAGTGCTCCATATCCACCATTTTGATCAGCATTCATTCACTTCTAATATTTCCTCAAACATAAGATACCTGTACACGTTATACGGAGGCGCGATGCACGATGTCATATTTTTAGAAACAGGAGGTGCACCCAAATGAAGTACGGTATTTAGGCCGATCGGACCACCACATACATAAACCATTCAGTACATCGGTATATGGAACTGTGAGAACACACGTCTATTATGCTTGGACTTCCAGATTACATTGACTTAAATGCGACGATAAATAAAGTATATCAGTCTATTTATGCATATATGCAGTACGAAGAATCCTATAAATGTCTGGAGTTCAAAAGACACATAAGCTTTTAATAGAGAGGAAGGACATATATAGATGGTCAGATTCGTCATCTCATCACCCGAACGTCTCTTGAACTTGTCTAGTACACAATATATTTATTCTATTAACCAAGCGAGAAGACAAAATGCCCTCGCAAGATTAGGCATTTACATATTCCAGATTTTATTTTAAACACTACAGATATAGAGTTTACCGGGTAAATGCACATATCCTGTTTCATTAATAACATATTATCATAATAGGCGAAGAATAGGGCCTACCCGAAGTTTTAATTTCTTTCTTTCTGAAATAGGTATTCAAATCATACTCAGTGTGTGAAGGCCTTTTAGAAGACGAATCACTGAGTTAAAGATTTCCTAACTGTTCTGTTGACCAAGACAAAAAAAGACGAAATCACTATATGAGTGTATTTATACTTTCAGATCTGAAGGTCTCATTTACGTGGAAATAAGGGAGAGGATGTTCTTATCCACGGACTACGGATGAGAGGATGATACTATCCACGGACCAAGGGTGAGAGGATGCTCATATCCACGGATCACGGTGGAGAGGATGATAGGCCTACTATCCACGGACCAAGGGAGGGAAGATGAACATATATCCGAACAAAACGGAGAGGGTATGTTCCAATGGACGGGCCAAGAGTGAGAGAATGATCATTTCCACGGAACACGATGATATACTATCCACGGGTCAAGGGAGAGGAGATGATCATATCCACGGATCACGGTAGAGAGGATGATATACTATCCACGGGTCAAGGGAGAGGAGATGATCATATCCACGGGTCACGGTAGAGAGGATGATGCTATCCACGGACCAAGGAAGAGAAGATGATCCTATCCACGGATCACGGTAGAGAGGATGATATACTATCCACGGGTCAAGGGAGAGGAGATGATCAATCCACTGATCACGGTAGAGAGGATGATATACTATCCACGGGTCAAGGGAGAGGAGATGATCATATCCACGGATCACGGTAGAGAGGATGATATACTATCCACGGGTCAAGGGAGAGGAGATGATCAATCCACGGATCACGGTAGAGAGGATGATATACTATCCACGGGTCAAGGGAGAGGAGATGATCATATCCACGGATCACGGTAGAGAGGATGATGCTATCCACGGACCAAGGAAGAGAAGATGATCCTATCCACGGATGATATCATAGTCCATCAATAGTATCATTGAGAGGATGATGCTATCCACGGACCAAGGAAGAGAAGGTGATCCTATCCACGGATGATATCATAGTCCATCAATAGTATCATTGAGAGGATGATACTATCCACGGACGAAATGAGGGAAGGTGATCATATCCACGGATCAAGAGAGAGAGGATGATCATATCCACGGATCAAGAGAGAGAGGATGATCATATTCACGGATCAAGAGAGAGAGGATGATCATATCCACGGATCGAGAGAGAGAGGATGATCATATTCACGGATCAAGAGAGAGAGGATGATCCTATTCACGTCCCCCATGAGAGAGGATACTATTGACGGACTATGATACTAACCATGAGTGAGTGAATATGATTTAACGTCACTTTCAACACTATTTCAGTCAAATCACGACGTTTGGTTCCTATACCTTTTCACACCCGGTAACCCCACGGGTGCCTCAGTTAGTCGTCTCTTACGACAAGCTCTCTGAGGGGCTGAGGCCTATTCTTACCATGACCTGGAGTGTGCAAAACGACACCCCAGGTCAATCCCCGGGAGCCCCGACGAGCCCAAGTGAGAGGATGTTCATATCCATGAAACAAGAAGGGGGAGAGGATTATCATATACACTGACACAAGGGAGAGAACGATCATAACCACGGACTCAAGGGAGAAAGGATGATCATAACCACGGACACAAGGGAGAGAGAACGATCATATCCACGGACCCAAGAAAGGGGAGAGAATGATCATATCCACAGACCCAAGGGAGAGAACGATCATAACCACGGACTCAATGGAGAGAGGATGATCTTAACCACGGAAACTTAGGAGAGAGAACGATCATATCCACGGACTCAAGGGGGAGAGAACGGTCATATCTACGGACCTATGGGAGACAGTATCGAAGGGACAGAGGATGATTATAGTAAGAAATAGAGAGTTATCAAGAGAAGTAGGGTTATAATATCTCCAGACCCAAGGAAGACAGGATGATCATATCCACGGACTCGAGAAGGGAGAGATGATGATCACGTCCACGGATTCAAGGAAGAGAGGATGATCATATTCACTGACACAGGTGAGAGAATGGTCATATCCACGAGAGAGGATGATCTACGGCTTCAAGGAAAAAGGGATTGTCATCTCCAAGGACCCAAGAGAGGGCTATTCTGTACAGAGAGAATGATCATATCCAGGGACCCAACTGAGAGAGGATGATCATATTCACGGGCCCAACTGAGAGATGATCATAATCACGGGCCAAACGAAGAGAGAGGAAGATCATAACCACCGACCTAAGGAAGAGAGGATGATCATAACCACGGACACAACTGAGGGAGGATGGTCATATCTACGGACCCAAAGGGAGAGAAGATGATCATAACCACGGACCCAAAGAAGAGAGGATGATCATATCTACGGACCCAAGGGAGAGAGGATGATCATATCCACGGACCCAACTGAGGGAGGATGATCACAATCACGGGCCAGAGAGAGAGGAAGGTCATTACCACGGACCCAAAATAGAGAGGATGATTACATCCACGGACCCAATTGAGAGAGGATGGTCATATCTACGGACCAAAGGAAGAGAGGATGATCATAACCACGGATCCAAAAGAGGGAGGATGATCATATCCATGGACCCGAAGGAGAGAAGATAATCATATCCACGAACCCAACTGAGAGAGGATGGTCCTACCTACGGACCCAAGGGTGGCAATAATGTGTGACAAATTTGGAAAGAATCCACAAAACTTGTTTGCTGTGTGCATTCACAAGAAAGGTAGCTGATGGAAGTAGTTTTAAGGCGTTCAAGGGGCATAACTCTGGAGATATGTCAGTGGATATGGTCGGGAAAATGCGCATCTCCACTTGATGACGCAAATGTATGGCAATGAATCCACAACCTGTAACCATCTCGGTCATCTATACGCGGTAAGACTGAACCTGGGATCGTGTGTATCCATGTTCAGCCTACTTTCGGCAACTGCAGGAGGGAATTTCCATAAATCAATACCGCGTGACTTCGTCAGCCAATCAGCTAAAGTCTACCGACGTAACCCCAACCATTCGCGACTGCTCGGCTTATTCCGTGAAGTCATAATGTCCTACATTGTCCGAGATCGTGTCGAGTGAACCCCAACGTAACTCGCCATTTTCGAGTCATGTGATGAACTACTTGTTAAAAATTTCTGATCCACCACACCTCTTGGGTGATACGAAAGTTATACATACCTTTTGTAAGCCCAGGCAATATCTGTTTCAGAAGTGGTATGAAAACCTGTAATTTATCAGATTTCTCGGGTCTGTTCTCCGCCGGATGAAGGCCGAACAGAATCCGGTAAAGTACTGGATATCGCTCCGCGATAATGGAGACACGCGATTCGCAAGCCATCTTATGGATGGCGAAGTGTACGCAAATGAATGAATCCAGTGAGTGAGTGAATAGAATTTAACGTCGCTTTCAACAATATTTCAGCTAAATCACGACGAACAAACTAAGCACCATCCAGCCCAGTTGTGTTCCTGCTACTTCAAAGAAGAAATCTTTGAAGCAGCATGCACCCTATAAAACAGTGAGGACAGGGCACAAGACACAGACAGGACGCTTACATGGGGCAATAACGACAAGTGATATTACAGTGCTAGACATCACATTATTAAGTTCATGTTGCTTCTCAGCAAAATACATTGAATAAAAGAGCCCTATGTCATAGAGGGCAGGGTATGGTAGATAATTAAAAACTGTAGTGAGTCGGCTTGACATTATAGGGAATGACTTTAACTGGATGAAAGAGAAATACACTCAGAAAAAATATTTAAAAAAAAAATATATATATATTTATTAATTTTCATAATTTTTGAAAAAAAAAAATATATATATACGTAGGCATCGACCATCCAATATCCCACAGGCCAGGCAACTGTGCCTGAACCCACCCAACTACCCGCGAAAAGAATCCAGCAAAAAACACTTTGCTGTGCTGCGTTCACAAGAAAAGTTAACGGACGTACGGACAGATGGATGGACGGCACCATACCATAACACGTCCCGTCAAAATTGACGGGCGTGTAAAAAGAATTGGATTAAAGGAATGCTTCACTCAATTCAAAAATGTTTATATAAAGGTTTTTACTTAAGAATAAAGTGTATCAAATATCTCTTGCCACTGAAGACAGAAAAGTATTATTTTATTCATTTCTGTGTTTCATTCCCGACAATCTGAGCGCTGCCATATTTGCCAGTCGGTATTAAGGATTAGAGCATCATTTGCAGATTGGCCCAATACGACTGCCAAAACTAGCTGTTCACTATTCACGATGTAATACAGTAGTGGAATGTCTTCAAATGCTAAATGTTAATAATCTGCTCATATAAAAATCGATATTTCATCGGTTTCCTGCTTTTTTCATTTTGACGATAACGGAGGCCTTGAACTTTGATATAATTTAGAATTCTACAGGACGTTGATCGGAGCACCAAATTACGTCAGCCTAGCCAGGAAAATGAGGGCACCCAGATGCTCGGGAATAAAACAAATGAATAAAATAATACTTTTCATTGTTCAGTGGCAAGAAATAGTTGGAACACTTTATTTATAGGTACACACGTTCACGATAGAAGCATACTTGGATTGGGTGAAGCATTGGCTTTACAGATTAAAATGGGCAAAATTGAAATTGGCTGCATTAATGATAGAGAATATAATAAACCAGAATAACATTGTAGAAAAGAGAGGTGAAGATTGTGTATGGCTGTATCACCCTCCAGATGTACAACGGTAAAATGCATATGTTCTGGTATAAAATCTGAAAATTTATTTGAAATACTTTCATATACATTACTCTCACAGCAACTTGTACCTCTGTGTTCAAATACTTCCGAATGTCTTACACTCTGGCACAACCAAACTAATTCTCAGCAAGAGACAATAGCACTTTCGATAATTATATGTAAATGTTAACCATTTTGACCATTTTGTCAACCTTTCGTTCTAATAAATTTGAACATTACCTGATTCTGTGGTGGAAACTTTCAATTCATATGAATGAATTATATTACCATATTCTTTTTTTCCAGTCCAGCCATTAATATTTCATATGCAATTACATCACAATGATCATTCATGATAAAATTATTCATATGCAAAACAATGGATGGATATGAGGGAGGTATTATCTACATATGCAAATGTCAGTGTGACCAATAAGGTATGTTCATTCTATGTCCTTCTTATTTAAATAAGATTGTTGTTTAAAATTCGGAAATATTTAGTAATAGGAGGCTTGCACTACAGAAGCATAAGATAAAATGAAACTGCTAGTTCTGTTAGTTGATTGGGTAAGTGGGCCAAAATGGTGAAGAGGAAAAACGTAAGTGGTCAGTCACAACATGGAAGTGGATTACCCTATTTCTTCTAATTATTCAGATGGCAGAAGTTAACTTCAGGCATCTGCAGAGGAATCCTTCTAAAATTCTACAAATTTCACTAGCTGTCTTTTCAAGTCTTGGGATAAACAACAGGCCGTACCATGTAGCCTCAGTTGACATAAAAAAAATTTCTTCCGCTTCCAAGTTGAAAAATTATTAGAAATAGAGTAGATGATTTGTATTCTTGCACCCCATTATCTGAACATTTAATCCAGTGTTGGGATACCTGGAATGAACCTTTACGGAATCTTCCAATTTTCTCCACTGGCCAATCAAAATCCTAGATTTGGATTGACCAATCAGGTGCCATAAAACTGAAATATGTCCCATGATGCACTGTTATTTCTGTAGAACTCCATTCAGGGTTAGTTGATGGCACTTCAGTCTACAAGCAGAGCACTGACACAGTGGGTTAATAAAGTGAACAACCTACTTTCTATCAAATCAGCCATGGGTCAACCGACACAGCAAAATTAATCTCTATTATGTATCTGAAGTAGTGGCTGTATGTACATGTATTAACCATTGAATCAGTCACTTTTTTTGGTTTTATCCAGTGAATATTTAGACTGAAGATTTTCTTCCCACTGGTTAGACCAAGCCATAATCTGATTGGTTCAACAGTACAACAATTGTCAGGTTCAAAGCTCTCTTCCTATAATTGGTCCAATCAGCTCGGAGTTTCCTGGCTCTCCTCCGATTGGCCGGATTCTAACTGTGCTTTCTTCTCAGCTGCCAGCCTGTTCCTTCTTGCCGCCATGTAGGTTCTGGGGTGAATTGGGAAAAATCCTGCCAAACCTGTTATACAAAAAAAGAATAAAGCTACAACATGGTTACAAATTATACCTTTTACCATGCAGTGTACAAATACATTATAAACTGAGTCCCAGGGCCTGATCCAGGCCGTTTTTGAACCCGTTATAACGGGTTTGGGCGCCATGAATTTGGGCGCCCAAATGAAAAAAAAAAATAAAAATATTTTTGTTAGCAAATTCCCTCTGAACAGGCTGAAACCTATATTAATGCAATTACTATTGCCAAATATTAAGTTATCAGGCTGTATTTAGACCATTCAATACTCCCACAGCTTCCATGGGCTTCGACAGTCCCACATCGCGGCCTATTTCACTATAACTTAATTATCACACTCTGCGCCAGGTAAGGGTGCCCAAACTAAAAGTCTAGATCAGGCCCTGCTGACCCACATAAGCCCAAAGAAAAGAACATAAAAGATATAATCTGATAATAACAGACAAGCAAGTAGAGATGTAATAATGTATCACTGCATTTGTTTCTACTCGAAGCCGATACGATCTGTCATATTTTAAAAAAAATTGTACATACATATAGGCACATTATGTTCATGCTAACTAACCATTGTAGATGCGTGGGAGCCGAAACTACTTACCACTGTTATTTAAACTCGTTGTTAACATAGCTAGGTTGAGACATAATATAGAGGCCATATCCGCCATAAGATCAGAAATAACAAATAATGAAGCAGTTTTATTGAGGCTACAGTACACAAACTAACCGAGAAGTATCTGCACTGGTTGGGATGGTTCGGCTCCATGTCCTATCCAATAACGTAATCGCTCAAAATTAATAGCCACTAGTTTTTCATTGTCCTTATTCGGCAGTGGGTCAAATGTGCCTATTTGTTCTAGTATTCGGCCATTGCGTGCCCGTTTCTGTGGGATGGTGACAATGTGGTAGAAGGGCCGGTTAGCACAGCCATACAAGGCTAGTCGGATCATTGTCTTCATCTTCTCTCTTTAATATCCTGTCCCTGCAAATTATTGAAACAAGAAGGTTAAAAAGCAGAGACAAACATCACAATACTAAACTGTCAATATCTTGATGATGATATCAACATTCACATATCAACCGGATATATTAAACAGGTTCTAAGGGTGAGAAGTTCAACTTAGCTACTAGGAGAAACTGAGAGTAGACTGTCAACAAAGAGGCCACAGAGCATTTCCTCCTAGTCACTTCCCCACAAAAAAAACATCTCCCCGGCAACCAAAAAAAAGAGTTCTGAGGTACTCCCCACCCCAGTTCTGACATTTCACCACTGCCATATTGTTGACATGGACGTCTAAAATTGTCAAATTTTGATGTAATAAAACACTGACATGATTAGGGGGCATTCAAGTATTGGGATCAGGGCTAGCTTAGATTGTTATAGTTGACAGGTTATACGAACCCCAGTTTTCGATCAAATTCGTCGGAAGTTTTAACCAACTGCTCTCAGTCCGAGTCCGTGTAGCTGTAACTGACCAATTTTATGATTTTACTGATCATGAAGTTTCAAATCAAATTCACTGTACTGAGTCCGTCAGTACAGTGAATACGGATATAATCATCTTTCAGACATCAGACAAACTGGTCTCATGAAACCACATATTCGTCCATGTGCTTGCAGGCACCTTGCGACAAACGTCATTCGTCTGTGTGCATGACGTCAGAGAATAGAACGTTCACGTCACTGGTTTTGGACGAGTTTATGAAAATGGCGACTTTGGAAGATAAAGCGATTTGGGAAGATGGAGAGGTAATGTACAAGACATATACTTGTTAGTTCACTCTTGAATATATTGTTGTGTTGTAAATGGCAAGAGCCACTATAGATGTATAGGACTGTTGTCTTTTGATCATGGAAAACTGCCATCGCATGCCCCTAGCGACCGGAAAGTTGAGAATGACCAGGCAGTTTTGTACATTACAACAACAACAACAACAACAACAACGTGATACATATTCTAACATGCTCAGGGTTAGATGCAGGATTTCCGCCAAAGTCCTTGTTTGAAAATAACTTCGTCGTTATTTGAAAAAACTAATTTTGCAAAATGGCTATTAACACTCAAATGGTGTTGAACATGCCAAAACGTTGTCAGTTTGTGTTCTTTGAGTGTTTTACACAAACTACTGTGCCTTTTGCCCCTGATATTCACTTTAATCTGTGAGTTTTCTAAAATAAGGTCATTTGATTTTGTGGAAAAATGGTCATTTGATTTTATAGTTGTGTCCTTTTTAAGGACGCTGCGAGACCCTGTATCTAACTCTGATGCTCCACGTTATAGCCGTGCTCTGATTGATCCAGACCTCAAAACATACGGAGATTATGATGATAATTATCGCACGATAATCTTCATTTGTTTGTTGTGATCTGTTTCATTCCCGTGCCGAACTGGTGACGTCTCATTCTTGTGACGCAGTGCTACAAAGCTGAGTGACGATTGGTTCAGTCACTGCGCAGTGGGCGGAGTTCACACAGCTGCAGCTCGTGAACGGACAGCACAAGCAAATTCATGGCCTGCAAACCAGTCACGAAAATAGACGGGATAAATTTGCAGAAAATTTGCCATTCCGCTTTTGAAATAGTTATCATTGTGCATGTTAGAATGGAGTTAATGACCTTCCTAGTGAATATTATCGTGTAATAATTGTTCGATATTTAGTTTTAGACCCCATCATGGCCCCATTTTTGATTGACGGTCTAAAACTAAACATCGAAAAATTATTACACGATAACATTCACTAAGGCGGTCATTAACTCCTAAAATCAACAACAATTCTGGAAGACGGACCTATCCTAGCAGCTTTTGCGGCGGTCCCTGGCAACTATGACGTGGGCTAAGCTGCAGCATGGCGACGTATTCACTATGCACAGCCAGACCGCACTTTTCATGGTTAATTCGGATTTCCGCGCCTTTAGAGGTTGGTAATCATTTGAAATCGATAAGATACCATTAATAATGTAACATTTAACAGCTCGAAGGATCAATTGTGTGATAAAGACTCCAGGAAAGAGTAATAAACAGTGCTAAACAAACCTACGACAGCGAACACAGCGGTAACACTGTTATTGTCAGCATATAGCACGGATAATCTGTTTTACTTTTTTCCCCATTCTGTTTTCATAAAGCTGTTAATTATACAGGTTCAATGATTGACTTAATGATTGACTTATTGATCAGGAAATGGAAAATAACTAAATAACGCAGATATATACTTGTTTTAGCAAAATTCCTTCACCGTTATTGTCAGCATATAGCCCTTCACGGATAATCTGTATTACTGGTTTTTTTCTTCTTCTGCTTTTATAAAGCTATTAACTCTTTCCCTCATAGACTTGTCGGGAATTTTCTCTCTCTGGCTCATAATAGATTTGTAATGGCGTAGGTCTTCAACCCATGGACTCATTTCAATTTTCATACCTCTCCAGCGATGTAAAATATCCCGTTTTATGTCCCATGTCATGTGGAGAAATATTTACCAATGGTCTCCCACAGACCCATTCTACGTAATTTGTTCACGTTTTATACCAATATCAGCAACATTTATTCTAAAAATAAGTAATCTTGTGAGAAAATGTGTTGTGTCTGCTTTACTTCTGTGGAAATCACGAAAAAAAGCGAAGAAATTGTCGCATTTTAGCCACGTTTTGCACCGTTCTCTTCCTGCTTTCCGGCTACCATTCGCATGTTTCCGTATACCATCGTAAAGTTAATTCTCCGTAGGATCGGGATTTGGCAGTGAACTGACAGGATGGCAGGTGTAGAACGAACAATAACTGTGTTAATCCAATATACCTTCCGTGACGGAGAATACAGACGGTAATAAATATTCATAAGGTGAAAGAAACACACACAGCTCACTGATTGGCCAAGGTTGGGTGCGGCCCGGCGTGATTGGAGGAAGAGGTCACGTGGTGACTCGGTCGCTATGGTCACTGTCGACGAAAGGCCGATTCAGAAAGAATGGCGACTGAACATATTTACCGCGAAGACTGCAGGTCCCGGGAAAATACATAAAATAAACTCAGATGGGCAGATTTGACGAGCTAGTCATCAAGGTTAGATACTTTGGTAGCTTATGCTTGCGTTACGTGAAATATTCAGGAATTTGGAAGCAGATTTGACTATTTTTCGAATGTTTGTCTTGGAGCACACGAAACAAATTTGTTGTCAAATCGCGCATTTTTCATCGATTATTTCTGTTTCTCTCCCGATTTCATTTTACCCTTACCATAAAACATACCAACAGTCCATATAGTCAGATTTATTGAAAGTTTGGCTTTCTGAAAACGTATAGTTTTAATTAGGTTTTACTCAAGTAAACGCCAAAAATTGTAAGAATAATCCACCACATGGGAACTCCAGTCACTCGTCAAAACCCGTCTTCATGGGTTACGCGAACACTCGTCAAAACACGCTTATATGATCTACACAAGTCGTCAAAACCCGCTTATATGGGGGAAAGAGTTAATTATACAGATTTAATGATTGACTTAATGATCAGGAAATGGTAAATAACTAAATAACGCAGATATATACTTGTTTTGGCAAGATTCCTTCAGGTATATTTAAACTGACTTTTCAGCATGACAAAGGAACACATGTAAGACCAAAGTCCAAATAAAATTCATTGGTTGTCTGTTTATACAGAAAATTTACCATACGGTTATAAGCCACGGATACAGTCTCCATGCTGAGAGGATAACTGAGACTTTGATTTTTTAACCTTGTTCCGACAAACAGACACAGAGATTATCAGTGATGCCACGAGATTAGGGCACTGCAGCGTTGGACACAACGGTTCTCGTCAGATCACCGAAGTTAAGCAACGTTAAGCTCCGTCAATACTTGGATCGGTGACCGGGTGCTGTACTGGCTGGGCTGATCAGTATCCAGGGTAATAGGAACTGTGAGCACTCTCGTGAGCTGGCACATGTAGGAACCGTCGTGATTTGACTGAAACAAGGTTGAAAACGACGTTAAACTCTACTACTCACTCGCTCAAACAAGGTCATAAACATAGTGTCGACCAGTCACATGTATGCAACTCCGTGTATTGTAGCACCGGAGTGCAGACAAAAGCTCTTCAGGACATTAGCCCTTCAGCTTATTTGAATTCTGGACAAAAGTTCTTCAGCATATAATTTTAATGGTATATGCTACTGAAAAAAAATAACTAAGTTATAACTATCTTAAGTTTAAATTTTTCTCTCTAGTTTTGGTCATGGGGCAATTTTTGATGTTCAAATTCATTCAAGTTTCTCAAAATTCACTTAACACTTGACTATTCAACATATCATAGTTATATCATAGTTATTGTGCAAAAAACATAAATAATAATAATACTTCTAACATGCATCATCTTTGGTACATATAGAGTCTATACTGTTCTATATAAATTTAATAATAATAATATCTGATGAAAATCATTGCCTTTTTTCCATTTTTCATTGGCATATACTATTAAATTTATATGCAGAAGGGCTTTTGTCCAGAGTTTAAATAAGCCGAAGGGCTGTCCTGCATGGAGGGCTATTATGTCCGAAGGGCTAATGTCCTAAAGGGCTTTTGTCATAGATCCTGTAGCACCACTGTGTTGCACAACCTCAAAAGCATGGACTCCAGTATCCTTGTTTTCTTCATTCCCAAACATGACAAAAATCAACAACTGAATGGCATTAAACAATTTCTAAACATGTCAAATATACTTCTCTCGGCATACATAAAGCATCTAACTCATTCTTGTATCGCAGCAAGACATAAACAGCTCAAACTCCTGTCACTGTCTTCCGATCACGATCAACTTAGAGAAAGTGCAAGAAAGAGTCCACTGTGCTTGAACCGCTTCTCTAAACGTAAATAATATGTCATCTAATAGTGTGGGTGGGGCCTAAACGCATGTGTTCATCATCCATGTGCTTCACCTGTTGTAACCACTCGATGCCTTGTTTTTATGACATATCGTAAAGCGTGTATGTTATTTACATTTACAAGCAGCTCATGCGCATTGGACTCTTTCTTGCACTCAGCTTGGCCATTTTCTACAAGTTGATTGGATTTTTTTCTCTCCATATTTTCACATTCTAGTTTCAATTGTTGCTAATGTTACATTTTGTTTTAGATAGATGAAAGTGGGATACAGTAGGTTCACATACTGTATGGTCAAAGGGGAGGGAACTCCTTAAACTTAACTGGACAGATATTCTTTGACCTCAGTGTAATGTAGATGATGGTGACGCTTTTGTGTATTGTAGGAATCTTTGGGAGAGGAGGTACTGCGGATGTCCACAGATGAGATCGTTAGCCGGACACGATTACTGGACAATGAAATCAAGGTGAGTGGTGGTCCATCTCCACACCATAGCAACATTACACTGAACTCTCAAATCTTAATGCTTTCCAGGCCTGGATAAATTATGTAACCCTTCTTAGAGCAAAGCATATGCAGTGATTATTTAGCATTCTGATAACTTTCTTGTAACCTAAATGAAGGATAACGCAATTTGTGCGGGCCTGATTTCCTTAATTTGAGTGTCAAAGAGTATCATTGTGAAAAAGCTTGCTGTGTACCTGTTGATTATTATGCCCTTCTTCCCTAATTAGGTGAGTGCATATAAGAACCACTTTGTCCATGTGTCTCCGTTCGTCCATCCGTCTGTTGTATGACCAACTTGTCCAGACGATATCTCGGATACTATTTGATTGAAAAGTTTGAAACTTACATGAGCACCTGTTTAGTACATTGCAGATGTGCACTGTAAGGGCTGTTCCAGATAAACATATGTACCCCCCCCCCCCCCGCGGAAGGCACTTCTGTTAGCACCCACCCACCATCATATTTGATTTTTCAGTTTTTGTAACCACCCACAACAGCAGAAAAAGGATTCATAGACCCACCAATAACCTATAATTTTTCTGAAAGCTGGAGTCCACCCACCCACATTTTTTTATGAGAAACCCGGAGACCACCCACCCACATTTTTTTTAATGAAAATTAAAACCCGAGTCAACCCACCCACATTTTTTAAATGAGAATCCCCAAGGTACCCACCAATAGAAGCAAGAGCAAGAGCACACCAAGAGCTAAATGATGGGATTGCCCTGGCCACTGATAGTAAGTTTAATCGTGGTGAAAGCAGATATCATATTTATAATTTAACATGAAGACCAGGCATTTTTTATTTCTGGATTATCAAAGGTACTGCAGGGTTTTTCCACTACAGAGGATGGGCCTGGCAAAAATGTTTCCCCTGGGCCAGTTTGCAAGATTGAGGTTGGAGAAAAAAAATTATGCATGTCAAGTTTTCATTCAAAACACACACAATGACATATAAGCATATTTCAAAATTTGCACTACATTGTAGTTCAGACTGGATGAACAGATGCAAACTACATAAAAATATTATTGTTTCCAACTATCAAAGGGATACATCTGTTTTTGTAACAGTTCACAGCCAGTGTTCACCTCGAATTATTTAGGCCTACTAATGATGTTTATTTTAAAGGAGTACTTACTTTATTTTATATAGGTTCCTATTACAAAGGTTAGATTCTTAAATAAATTTAACCAACTATTTTGCTGTCGTTGATGGTGATAACCTATTATTTTTATTACAATTTGTGAAGCCATGTTTCCGCTTTGAGGTCGACGTGGGCGCCGCCATGTTGCCTGTGGGATGACGTGACTGATGACGTCAGCATTCAGGACAACGTCCCGGCTAACGCTTGCCCAGGGACGTTCCAACTACGGACATTTGAATTACTCTGTGTCCGAGTTTTAATTCGAGGAAAAAACTGGCGCAGCAAATCTCGCGGGTGTAATTCACAAAAGGAGAGTGACTTAGGTTATCTCCACCAACTGAATAATTTCTTCCCTAAGTTTTTCAACTGGAACTTGCTCGATTAAATTTGGACAAAATTTGAAGCTAAGCGAGAAGACTAAAAGAGCGTCCTCTGCAATTGTCCAGTGATTTGAGTTGAACGATGATGCTTCTAAGTTCGTAATCATTTTCATGATTACACTTGAATTACTAAAATCAACTAGAACGTCAGTGGATTTACTGGGTTCCTTCTTGTACGAATTATCGGCATTACCAACACGATCAACCTTAAATCTCCATGACGTTATGACGTTTTTAGATGAGTATACACTCACTTCCGCTCATCTAAAAACGTCACACAGTGGTGCAATGGCGGCGCCCAGTGCACGCCGTGGCGAGCAACAAAATATTCAATATTTCTTTTATTTCGCATTCTGTCAACATAAGTTTTATATAATAAGGTCTGGAATGCGATTGCCGATAAATATAGTCACACTCAAAAATAAGGTAAGTACTCCTTTAAATATTTGAATATGATCTGTGTACATGAACTGTACAAAAGTTGTCTATTTTGAATCATTGATTAATAAAAAGTCTGTTTAACTGGGTCTAGTTTAAAAAAAAGTTGAGAAAACAACCACTCCCCATCAATTCATTTCAATAAAACTGTCCATTAAAAGTATTTTACTTTAAGTAAGTCATTCAGTAGTTAAATATTATAACTATCATCAATTATTGGTTTCATAAATTATAGTTTCAGTGAACATTCACAAAACTTTGCGATCATGTTCGTCATCTACACGCGAGAAAATCTAATTGATGACTTGGGGGCCCAACCGTTCGGAAACCTGTCATCGGTATCACAATAGCTTGCATAAGCAAGCTTCTGAGGGTTCCCGACGTCGACTTCAGCCATCTCCGCGGTTATGTGACGAAGGGAGAAAACTCGTGGCGACAGTGTCGCCACTCTCGTTAGTTTCGTTTTCTCCGGTGAGACGGGCACTTATCGTTACCTGCTTTCAGTGGACAGAGATTGCCGAAAAATCTCCATGCATAGAGAATTCACTGCCACTTGACAAAGATCTTCGTAACGTGGTATTTCATTGGATGAAATATCTTTGACATGGACACCTGTCCAATGAAAAAGCACGGTATTCAAGATCACCTTTGTGTGGTCACAGTGCGCCAGTTAACAACAACAACGACCACAAACGTTGGTCGCGAACTCGGGACAAGATTCGAGGATTAAAATAAGTTTATCTAGATACATAAATAATGAATACTATATGCCTCAAAAGGATTTGAGGGCCCACACACAGAAGCATTTTACAAGTAATGAATCCAACCACCCAGAGAAGTGGTTTATTTCAAGATACACCCACCTAGACCAGCAATATTTTTACGACAACAACCACCCACATATTTTTTTTTTCTTTGCCGTCCGGGGGGGGTACATATGTTTATCTGGAACAGCCCTAAGATGTTTTTGCAGATTACGATTATTTTCCCCCTGATCTATGGCCCTTTATCGTTAACGATGTCAATATATGCTTTGCCGTTCCTTTTCTTGGTTACTATTTGATGGCAACTATGAAACTTGCATGGAAGACGGTTAGTATCCTGTAGATGTGCACTGTCATGTTTCTATCCCTTTCTATGATTTTCCACAGAGTTATGACCCATTATTGACAACTTTAATACATATGCTATATTGTACATTGTTGTCCAGGCTGTATCTTCCCTAATAATTGCTGAAGAAGTTAGAAATTTTCGTAGTGAATGCTAAAGTATTACGCAGGTGGGTACTGTAATGCTTTTTATCTGTTTTGATGAGTTGTACTCTTTATCATCCATATCAATACTCTTGTCTGAACAATATCTCAGTTACTGTTTGACAGGTGACTTCAAAACTTACATGGAAGATACCATGATTTTCTGTTTTTTTTTTACTTAATCAATTTCAATGAATTTCAGTGTTGAGGCCATTTATCATTGACATCAATATATGCTACATTGTTGTCTGAGCTGTATCTCACTTAGACCAAAATTAATTAGTGGTTTGTTTGCGGTTTAACTGATCCGTTGAAAATGCAAGTAACACAAAAGGGTTTTTTTCTGTTTGTTTTGTTTTTTCAATAGAAGTAAAATCATGATCACGAAGAAATTATTCTGTTTGGAAAAGTCCACCATCTTTTCTGCCATGGGGCGAAGGAATAGCAGACGACTCAATTTGCAGTGATTCACGTGAATTAAATCTACATTTTCTACCATACATTTGTCTACAGGATTAACTGTCATTGTCATCGTAGATAATTTGTTGGTCCGCCAATACATGCCTCCCGAAAAAAAAATACGTTACAAGTCTGCAGCTCATGGCTACTGCAAAGTTTGGTGTGTTTATACGGACAGCCTTCCATGAACAGAGTTTCTCTTCAACGTATTAGAAGGGACCTGAAGCACTGCTTTGCGATTTAGGCAAGTCGTTCTACACATCATTGGATGTAAACAAGGAGAAGAAAATAATTTGGGAATTATAATAAAAAAAAATTAAAATTTTTTTTAATAGAAAAAAAAACATAACAAATGTGACCCACCGACCCAACATTTTCAGAGGGCTCTTGTTACCACAAACAGATTACTTTTTAATTTTGACCGTACTGATTACTGAAGAAGTTAGAAATTTTCTAAGTAGCTGCTTTGTATCATGTAGATGTGGACTGTCAGGTTAGTTAGCTGTCTCACTGATTTCCTCCAGGGTTCTCTATGACCCATCAATATCAATATATATATGCTATGTAGGACATACAGTACTTTCTTGTCCTGACTGTAACTCCCTGACTACTTGGTGAAGACATTTGATACTTACATCATGTAGATGTGATCTGTCATGTGTTTACCTGCAGCCTGGAAAGGGAGGATACTGTGCCTTCTGTGATGCATTTTTAATGAGAAGAAATTCCAACAGTCTATGTAAAATAAATCATGATTTCATCAACTAAACAGGAGAATGTAACAATTCAGGAGAATGTTTCTGCGCTTTGTTTTACTGGTCTGTCTTATTTGTCCTAATAGATTCTTTCTGGTTTTATTGATAGATTATGAAGTCTGAAGTTATGCGAATATCCCACGAGTTACAGGCACAAAAAGAGAAAATAAAGGAAAACACAGAGAAGATCAAAGTGAACAAAACTCTGCCATATCTGGTCTCTAATGTCATTGAGGTAAGGCTTCTGTAACAATTGTACAAAAAAAATATTTTTTTTCTATAGTGCATCCTCAAGGAATGCATGAAGGAAGGTTTTCATAAAACATGTATAATTTAATTGCTAGATTTAGTTATTGAAGTGCTCTGAAGTTGAATTACAAATTTATTTTTAAATAGAGTTATAAGTTCTATGGACATGTTTGTGCTGATATCAAGGTTATCTCAATTATTATTTTAACATTAAATAGTCAGATTTATGTTCACACGGTTCACTTCTCATTTGCTCACCCAAATATTCTTATAAAATCCAATGGAGTATCCAATGGACGGTACTGGTTAGGGTTCTAATTGGCTGTGATAGATTATGTACTGGTGTGTTTCAGCTGTTGGATGTGGACCCCCAAGATCAAGGGGAGGAGGATGGAGCTAATATAGACCTGGATGCTCAACGTAAAGGCAAATGTGCTGTGATTAAAACATCCACAAGACAGGTGGGTATTTCATAGTAAGACTATTGAGATTTGGTGGGAGAGGAGAGTGGGGGTGGTAATTCACCTGGATAACGATTTTGCTCCCAGTGTTACATAACCAGACTTAATTCTCTAATATTATTTCCACATTTCCCTGCCCAGTTTCTGAAATTTTTTGACATATTCATTGTCATTTAGCAGTTCCATTATCAATTCATAGTCCATGTGAGTTGGTGGACCCATTTTTTATTTGCTCACATGTGTTAGATATGGGAGCCCATGTAATGCAACCGCCATCTGTCTGGTTAAAGATTTTCTGACTCCCCTTTGGGTAGTCCCCACAACCAGATAACTCTGTCTCTCAAACTAAGCCTTACCACACCCCAAAACCGATATATTCTGAAAGCTTATATCATTGTACACTTAAGGGATGCTCAGCTGCAGCCATCACTTAAAATTCATTTCATCAATCGTAACACAAGACTAAATGTATGTAGTCTATGCAGCATAGCTCTGCCATTTTTTGAATGCTTGTTTCACATTTGATTTTCATTCCTAGGCTGTAGACCTGTTAAAGATTATTTACTTATTTTATTTCAGACCTATTTCTTGCCTGTGATTGGACTAGTTGATCCAGAAAACTTGCATCCTGGAGATTTAGTGGTGAGTTTTTAATATACCAGTGTACAGTCCCTGCATTCATTAACTTGTATTTGCCCACTACTGTGGTGTGAATAATTTTATTTATGTTAGGTTCCAGTATTCTGATTGGTAAGTCGAGGTAGATAATATACAGGATTTCACATCATTCTTGTGAAAAGGGTGATAATTTCATAGATCACACACCAATTCTGATCGCCCCGGCAATCAGAAATTGACAAATGTTCTAGATATCTATACAATATTCACTGACCCGAAACCATAGAGTTGTCCTGAAAACCATCGTGTCGTTGTGAAAATCAAGTAGTCTTGAAAACCATGGAGTAGCCCTGAAAATATGTTAACATACAGTACCTCCTCGTCGGACAACACGCTTGTGGAGGTCCATGTAAAAATGACTTAATTTTGTTGAAACTGGTGAATGCGAAGGACAATAAGCCGGGTTCATATGCCTCCTGGAAAGTCCTTAAAACTCCTGAAATTTAATTGCTAGCCTGGGAACTCTTGGAAGAATGACACTTCCATCTTCTGGGAGAATCAGCGATCTGATGCCACATTTTACTGTGCCAAAATATGTTCCTGAACTTCGTTAATTTGCTATCTTTGCTGTGACTTATTGTACTAAAGACACTTGGAAAATTATAATTATTGACCTGGAAAGTCTTGGATTTTTTTTCCTGCAGCAAGTGTATGAACCCTGAGTCCAAGTCATGGAAATGACATTCAGAATAATAAATTACATAGTGCCGTTTGTCTGAGCCGATATCATGGAGGATTATTGTCTTGAGACGATGTTTTCTACGAGGGCAATGATTGACCATATCAGGCCATTGTTAATTAACTGTTTGTTTCTTGTAACCTTGCTTGTAAAAATACACATGCTGAGTGCGATAATTATTAATTATTTACTTGCAAACCAATTGTATACAAATATGAAGAAAATGTGCAAATTTTACTCATGAAAATGTAAACCCCTCATGGATTTTAATTATTTACCCTCAAAATATAGATGCGATCAGCGGCCTCACCATGCACAAAGGGCACTATGTATATAATTAGTGTACATTGATGTGCTACCTTCACAGTTTAAGATTCAGTAGCTTTTATTCTCAACTATCGGTCAGTTCTGAAATATGAAAATGCACATGTTGTTGAACACATTAAACACAGCAATATTGACACTGAACCTGGGGTAACCCTGTTCTTACATGTAGCTATGAAAACATTCCTTGTGTTGTTTTGTTTGTATATTTTTCCAGTGCCTCAAAAACTAAATTTTTAATCCTCATATTGAAGCACTTCGAATTAGAATTTTGATTTCATTTTTTCACCAAATGTTAGATTTAATAGTGAATATTTGAATGAAGAAGTAAAAAAAAAAAGACCAATTTTGACCCTCTAAGGGGCCAGCTATCCTTAACCAAACACATGAAGATGTCTTTATAATTTACAGGGTGTGAACAAAGATTCCTATTTAATCTTAGAGACATTACCAGCTGAGTGAGTATGGCTTATAATTGTTACTTCGACAAGAAAATGATTATGAAGTATTATTTTACAGCTTGATCTGTAATTTGTCACATTGTTAAACACACTGATCACTAAATCGCAAGAAGTGTAGTTTCTCAGACCAAAATATTGAGGTGATCAAATTTATTGAATGGGGGGACAGTTGAATGTATCTATATAGTTACTACTACATTTAGCAGGTGAATAAATCCATTAGTGACTGATCAAAATTTAAGGCAAAATTTGGGGGGTGATGGAAAATTACCAAATCTCCTATTGGCTTGGAAAAAAAGGGATTAACTACACCTTGCTTTTCCTGTTCTATTATTTTATTATTAGTGATTTAATGTGAGTGGGGTGATTGAATTATTCAAGTGTTTACCGTAATAGCTGTAAAAATATTTAGCAGATTATTAAAAGTGTGTATGCTGGATTATATTTTATTGTCATATATGGCGCTGAATGAGCATGGAAAGAATGTTCCAGTAGTTGGCTGAATATGAGTATGTAAACACTAATCTGATGCATTTGTCTTCTTAGGTATGACTCCAGAGTGAAGGCTATGGAAGTAGATGAGAGACCCACGGAACAGTACAGTGATATTGGTGGTCTGGACAAGCAGATACAAGAGGTAAGGGGGTCTAAGGCCTCTGTTAATTAATTGGCTGCTTCTCATGACCCGCCCGCATTACGAAAATCGGCCCGCACTATGAAAATTATGGACAATAATTGCGCATTGTTTGTCATTATTTACTCCGTCTATAAAAAAAAATCCGTTACAAAATTGTCTCCCTTGCCGAGAGAAAAACCAGATGCAGTTGCAAAGTTCACTCCCTTGAGTGTGGGTTTCCTCTCCGTTGCAGATAATCTTTGCCGATGTTATATGCTATATACAGTACCTCTGCTCCAACCCTATTCGCATGTCCCGGAATGTTTAATACCATAAGCCAACCAACCTTTGTAGACGCATCGATCAGGAGGTTAGTAGCGGGTTCGTGGTTCCGGGTTGCTTCGACTAAACAGCGACCGCCATTTTGACAGAGGAAATGTGAGCGGCACATGGCATGAGCGGCAGCATGAAATGTCATATTTCACGTCTGTTCGTCGATTTAACGTGATCACAATAATGGTTATCTGTACATGCAGTATAATCGAAACGAAAAGATCAAAGATTCTGGTGACCCCTACGGCAAAAACGTTTCCCGAGAATGCGAGACTGGACGATGTTTGTAAAACTTATCTCGAAAGGTGTGAAAACGAAAGTACTACTGTCTGTCCCATATATTTCGAAACGTTTTCGGCGATATTTCGGAGACAATTTATCGTACAGCATCGAAACTTCACACAGTATATAAGCTAAAAAATACTGATTTTTCCCCCATATTCCATTAAAATCTGTTGGGAATTGACGAAAATCACCAATACGTACCATGTTATTTGGGGGCTACGATGACGTTGATCTGCCAATGTTATAACATGAAGGCTTGACGTCGTGACATCAAGAAATAACCTACAAATCTCCCATCTAATTCTTGTTTTCGCGATTTGTTGAAAACTACTGGAAGGATTTTCTTGATACATTGGAATAAAATTGGTACTTTTTAGTTTATCTCCTGTGTGAAGTTTCAATATCCTCCAATCAATTGTCTCCGAAATATCGCCGAAAACGTCTCGGATATATTATCTGGGACAGACAGTAGAAACTGGGAAGTTCAAGAACTACTTCTTGTTACTGGTGATTGATTGATGTAACTTCCTGTTGTTCATGCTAATATGTTACTGTTTTTATTAACATCTGTTTTATTCTCATAGTTTATTCATATTTGATGTGATTATAGTATGCTCCAAAATGCTATATGTGTCAGATGACAAATACATTAGTGCTGGACAGTGGTCAGAATAATGATGTTCTCTGAATAGAATTGTGATTCCTTAATTTTGGGTTTCGAATGAGAATAAAATAATTGTTCTTGGTCAATAATTAATAATGAACGCAAGTAGCATCTAGTTTTTTGATCCACTAGGTCATGAGAAGCAGACTATTAATTATCATTGGCCTAACACACTCACATTTTAGAAGGTGAGGAGAAGGTGAGATGGATGGTGTTGTGATGGTAGTTTAAGATCAGCAGGGTTATCATGCAAACCTTCCATGGGCTATACAATGATTTCCTATCCTACTCAGGTTCCCAAATGCCTAAAAGGCTTAGATGATACACTCGACATATAACATGCCAAAGCCCACTTTCTAATTTTGATAAAGAAATTTAAGATAGGGTAGACAACTCTTAAATGACACTTTTGTAGTTGGTCTGTAAGAGTTATTCCCCCTGATGGTATCTTGAAGGAATTATTAATATGACACAGATTTAATTTAAAGTGTTCTGATTTTCAGTTAATTGAAGCTGTAGTCCTGCCCATGACTCATAAGGAGAGGTTTGAAGCTCTGGGTATACAGCCTCCTAAAGGTAATGTACGATTATCTTCAGTGCACAATTTAATGCTGGATACACACTACCATGTAATATGATCATAAATATAACGTCTTGCAAACATCCTCATACAAACTTTGTTGGACCTTGAATGAGATTTCATCAAGGCTGGTTGATCAATCGGATGACTTGTTTTGTGAAACTCATCTTCTACTCTCCAAATTAAAGTCATGCCCCTCCAGTAACTCTGTCAAATTTGATACATTCGTATGGTCTGGTGTCACTGTACCGTCTCCTGTTAGTAATCTATAATATCTCTGCTATTTAAATATGTCAATCATTTATCAAGGTGTGTTACTGTATGGTGCCCCTGGTACCGGTAAGACACTGCTGGCTCGAGCCTGTGCTGCCCAGACCAAGTCTACATTCCTCAAACTGGCCGGCCCTCAACTCGTACAGATGTTCATTGGAGATGGAGCTAAACTCGTGCGGGATGCATTCGCTTTGGCCAAGGAAAAGTCCCCAGCTATTATCTTCATCGATGAGTTGGATGCTATTGGTGAGGATTAATGTATTTTAATCGCACAGCTTATCAATAAGCCTTGTGGTGGTTACAATATAGCCTGTTAACCTTGAGCTGGTTTAAAAAAGAAAAAAAAACTTGGTTTATGTGGTGGATGTCTGCCAGTTGAACGTGAACTTTTGGGATTGCAATGTGGAATACATATATACTAGTGTTTGAAAATTACTCATCTCTGTCATTACAGTAAATACTCTAATAATTCAATCACCCCTCAATTTGTGGACTAAAAAAAAATTGATAATTAAAATAACGAAGAAATAATGGATTATCTGCATGATTTCTATCCATTTTGTCAAGTTATTGATCTAATAAATTTGATCAGCTGATGATTTTATAAATGAAAATTTCACTTTTTGCAGTTGAACTATTTGAGGATTTTCCATACATGACTCTCCTCCAGATCCAGTTTGTGTGACTAACAACTAATGATTGTAACTTCTACGTGAATGTACATAAAATATAATATTCTTGCATCCAACTTCTCTACACGAATATACTGAATTGATTTGTTATTTGCAGGTACAAAGAGATTTGACAGTGAGAAAGCTGGCGATAGAGAGGTACAGAGAACTATGTTAGAACTTCTCAACCAGATGGATGGATTCATGCCAAGCTCTAATATCAAGGTCAGTATGACTTAGCTTATTATCCATAGTTTTTGCAGGGTAAAACACAGCAGGAATTTTCTAAATTATTACCCTGTCCCATAATCCTAGAGCTGCCATCATAAAACAGATAGACCCTGTATTCTCCACTCACTGGGAATGTACTGGACTATATATCCTTTACTGAGAAGTGACAAAAATCATCAATACCTGCCATGTTATTTTGGACCAGGATGACTTTGGCCTACCAGTGTTATAACATGCAGGTTTACATTACAAATTCCTACTTTTCCTGTCCACAGCTTCTCGGACTTACCCTATATCTCCTGCACTAATCCTAACCCGATCCCGTAAATCCTCATATATTCTGGAAGCTTATCTCATGCTACACTTATTCAACCTATGCACTACCCTTAGCAGGATGTCCCCACTCCTGGGGCACCAAATTTTAAAGTTTTGGACTTTCCTATCCACAGCTTCTCAGCCTCATGTTACTATTATTAGGAATGAGATGCAGTGTACATTGTATATACACACATGTCAAATCACCAACAATTTATTCCTTTACGGTAATTACTGATAGGTTGATGACATTAGTTTATTTCAGAAGTATAATATGAAATAACCGGCCAGAGTACCGAACCCATTAGTTTTGAATTTCATGTCACCTTAAATGGAGGACACCATTTCCAGTGTTGTACGAACAAATTTACTCAAAAAACCCAGAAACATTTAGAATAGATTATCTGGTACATACAGCAGTCAGTTGACTGACAGTCTTAAAGAGAATAGTTTCTGTCTACTAAATATATTGTATGCATTTTCCTATGAAGAAGGCTACCATCTGCAAATTGTCCGGTAGTCAGTGAATGAGTCCATCCGAATCCTTTCATCGTGAAAATAAGGAGAACCGTTCACATTAGAACCTTGATTTTTTGCATGAAGGTGCATTAGGGGACTGTTGCCAGCAAGTTCTGAGCTGACCTACTTGTGATGAAAATTTCTGGTGATTTTTGATGAAAATCACTGGTGATTCGGACTCGGGCTGTGCCCATCTTAATATAGGCAGGATTTCAAATTGGGTCGGGGCGATTTCCAAGTGTTTAGTGCGCGTCGGAGTCCCTAACACCTACCCTACTTTGTAGGTCCTATGACGTTAGTCACACTGCCATGTGTGAATACCCAGAGTTTATTTATCACCTGACTTACTGACTCTGAGTTTATCATGAATACCGTGTACAGGTAATATCTTGTTTCTACAGGTAATCGCCGCCACAAACCGAGTGGATATCTTGGACCCGGCCCTGCTTCGTTCAGGACGACTGGACAGGAAGATAGAGTTCCCTCACCCTAACGAGGAGGCCAGGGCACGTATATTACAGATCCATTCCAGGAAAATGAACATCAGGTAAATTCTACCACTTTATCTGGCAGTAAAAATTAGGAATAGTTTATTTATAAGGGTTTTAGAAAGCATGAAAAAGATCTTGGACTAAACTTGAAAGGACGTACATACTACAAAATCAGTTTGATTGAGGTGACTAGTCAGGCCATACAAACTGAAAAATGGAACATGTTGCTTCCTTTTACCGCTCAGCATTAAGAGGGCAGAACAAGGACTGGTTCGCTCGGTGTGAGTATAATATGACTGGGTGGAGCGTTTCGCTCGGTGTCAGTATAATCTGACTGGATGGAGCATCATGTCTGCCTATGGTATGACACTTCAGTGGGACAGGGCTATAAAGTGGCAGCATTTGGACTGGTTCAGAATTCAAAGTAGGCGTATCCAATTTTCACCAAGATGCCTTTGGTGAACTTGAAGGATCTCAGTTTCTGATATTGTCCATGATCATCTTGTCTTACTAAATGTCTATGGTTTCTTTGATTTGTGCTTGTAGTAAAGATGTGAATTTTGACGAGTTGGCCCGGTGTACAGATGATTTTAATGGAGCCCAGCTCAAAGCAGTCTGTGTGGAAGCAGTAAGTCTTTCCATCTCTATGGCAATTTTCTGGGAAACTGCACTGACAAGACCTACAGTCTCTAATTTAACATACATAAAGTCTGCATGCCTCAAAATCCTAATTCTAAAAATAGCTTCGCAATCATCTCAGTGACATCTGCTGAGTGTAGGTTTAGTTACAGCAATATGACCGGTGACCTGGTCAGTAAATGGAATGCAGGGAAGCATGCCATGAAGATCACTATATATCTGTAATAGACTTCTAATAATACTGGATGGCATATACTATATCATATTCCAGACTCCGACAGCAATGCAATGGTCCAGTGGTTAAATCACCCACCTTACAGTGAGAGATCCTGGCATTGATTCCAGACGGACTGATATCTTAGACTTAAGAAATGGAGCTTGTTGCTTCCCCACTTGGTGCTCAGCATTAAAAGGATAGATCAAGGACTTGCTTGCCTGGTGTTGGGATAATGTGACTGGGTGTAGTATTGTCTGTTTATGGCATAGTGCTTTGATGGGACAACAGTAAAAAGAGGCATCATAGGGACTGCATTCTCATGTAGGCACACGGTTGTGATACGACTGACATTTTCTTGAAAGCAACATTAAATCCTATAAACTCATTCCAGATGTGTTACAGTGTACCATGATTAATGGTTTGTGTTTACAATTACAGGGAATGATTGCCTTAAGGCGAGGAGCCACAGAGTTGATACACGAGGATTATATGGATGCCATCATCGAGGTACAGGCTAAGAAGAAGGCCAATTTGCAGTACTACGCTTAACATCACACAGCTTTATTCTGTTAGGACACTTAAATACCTATTTGTGGTGTACCACTGGTGAATTGTGATGGAATTGGACATCTGAACTGGTTGATAATGATCATATGTGCAACACCAGTACTACTGAGCGACAGACATGTGACTTCTTACTGGAGATGATCCGAGCCCAGCATTCCTGGATTGGGTGTGAAGTTTGTCATTCAAAGCAGTCAATCTCTGCATGTATGTTGTTTATACCGATCACCACAGTTATCTTTGTGATGTTAGCTTTATATACCAGTGACAGATGATGGTTGACCGGAGGTTAGGAGGATTGGCACCAGCCTGCCCACTGTAGATATGATCCAGATCTGTTTGGTTCAGTGTCACATGGTCCACATGCAGCCCTTGCAATTCAGAAAATCTATTCACAAATATATTGTGGTGTGGGCATAACCCCTATTTAACACCATGTTACGAATTGCTGAGATAAACTGCTAATACCACAGCATTTACCGAGGGTAATCACTGATTGTCGTGAAGAATGATGAGGGCTGTATATGCCAATCCAGGCCAAACTTTCTCAGCCAGAGACAAAGCGGGATAATGATAATCTTGTGCATATGTCACCAAGTGCTTGAAATAAAACTAATATGTTGATGAAGAACAATTTTGGATTATCTTCTTGTTCCTTACCATGCAGAGGAAAACAGAAGAACGAGTATCATGTCTTTATTCTATAGCATATAACTTAGAATTCTTGTGAATCTCTTTCATCATATTGGAATCTATGTAGGATAACGTAACTCTTAATTCGCTCAAATGAGGTCATATTCAACTAGGTCATGATGTCACGAAGGCTGTTCCGACATCATATTATAAAACGGCTGTTCTTCGTTCTTGTATATTTGTTTTATGTCATGGCTCGGTTTTGTCAGATGAACCGTGACAAGGAATGATCATCATGGACTTGCTGACTAGCAAACTTGTGAGCCGATAGAAATACATGTAGATTCAGGTGCTGTGAAGATGAATTGACAATACATTGTTGTCCAGTTTGGAAATCAGCCAGGTTTTCTTCCCATGATGCAATGTGGACTTTAAGTAAATCTGTTCCAGAAAAATGTACATGGGGTGGAGGGAAGACAACTTAAATCTGTTCCAGAAAAATGTACATGGGGTGGAGGGAAGACAACTTTTCCCCAGACTCCAACCACCCATATACTATTTTTTCCCATCCCTCTATGTCGGAAGACTATGCTTACACTCGTAAAGCATTGAATTGAATTATCTTCCCCTTTTTCCAGGTATTTCTCTCTGAAACAGTCCTCTTCATAATGCTGAATATATTTCTAGCTTCACAGGCAATCACCAAATCAACCCTTTTTATCGCCCATAGCATTTTTTTGTACAGATTTCTCAAAGTTTTGCCAAATTAATGTTAATGAACATGGAGTGAAACAGTTGTTTCTTGTATGGTTTTTACCCCTCGGCCAACTTTGGCCTAGGGGTATTGTCATGTCCGTCTGTCCGTACGTCCGTTACCGCGATATCTACAGAACCGTTTCATGCATGGCAACCAAACTTGTTACATCTATTTATCTTCACGTAAATCAGAAGCCTATCGAAAAGGAGTCATCTCGGACAATATTTTGCAGAGTTATGCCCCTTTTTACAAATAAAAATCCATTTATGATTTGTTATTGTGATAATTTCAGAACCGTTCCATATACAACATCCTAACGTGATACAGTTGTTTCTCTTGACCTGAACTAGATGCCTATCGAAAATGAGTCGTGTCAGAAAGTATTTTGCAGAGTTATGCCCCTTGTCTAATAAAATCCGTTACCGCGATATCTACAGAACCGTTTCATGCATGGCAACCAAACTTGTTACATCTATTTATCTTCACGTAAATCAGAAGCCTATCGAAAATGAGTCATCTCGGACAATATTTTGCAGAGTTATGCCCCTTTTTACAAATAAAAATCCATTTATGATTTGTTATTGTGATAATTTCAGAACCGTTCCATATACAACATCCTAACGTGATACAGTTGTTTCTCTTGACCTGAACTAGATGCCTATCGAAAATGAGTCGTGTCAGAAAGTATTTTGCAGAGTTATGCCCCTTGTCTAATAAAATCCACTAATTCCTATGTTAAGTTTGCATATAATTTCTATATCATGTTTGTATACTATCACATTTATTTATTGATTGGATGACTGATTTATTGATTTATTCTCTTACACAATGCGAAGAATGCCTGCAAATCTGTTTTGAAAATGACACTAGATGCCTATCGAAAATGAGTCTTGTCTGAAAGTATTTTGCAGAGTTATGCCCCTTGTCTAACAAAATCCACTAATTCCTATGTTAAGTTTGCATATTATTTCTATATCATGTTAGTATACTATCACATTCATTTATTGATTGGATGACTGATTTATTGATTTATTCTCTTAGACAATGCAAAGAATGCTTGCAAATCTGTTTTGAAAATGACATACATGTGCCATTTAGTATACATGTACTGTATTTATCTAGCCATGTGTACTGTTGTTTTGGTGAGACATCGATACAGCTCTTTCAATTTATTCCAGAAACAAATTAATTTAAGGGGAGGAATTTTTTTTTTTTTTTTCAAAGAAAGTACACTTACAATACCAGGGGTAAATATTTCTTCCCACAAGCCAATCAATTGGTAGAGACACCCTTACATTATAATAGCTGGGGTTCAGAGCCGAGGGGTTTCGATAGCGCAGCTTCATGTTTTTTTTGGCAGGAAATAGTATTTTTGAAGGCCGACTCTTCAAATATCTTAAAGAAGACTTGGTTTCATCGCACTGTTGTAAACTACTGCATCGGTTTGCCAGAAAAGATTGGATATGGTCTGTGCGAAAGAAAAAACTCCTTCCTTCCTCTTCAGTTTTTTATACGCCGACGTATTATGTGATGGCGGTTTCCGTCCGTCTGTCCGGTTCTCGTGTCCGGTCTATATCTGGGACAGTTTCCTATCCACAGCTCCAATTTTTGGTGAGTGGATACCGTACGGGGAGACGATGTGTCGCGTACCAAAATGAAGGTCGAGGTCACAGGTCAAAGGTCACTGGCCTAAAAAACAGGAAATCACTGAAGTGTTCGTGTCCGGTCTATATCTGTGAATGTTTTCTATCCACAGTTGCAAGTTTTTGTGAGTGGATACGCCAGGTGGAGACGATGTGTCGCGTACCAAAATTGAGGTCGAGGTCAGAGGTCAAAGGTCACTGTTGCCAAAAATCAGGAAATCATTGATCATTGACAGTTTTCTATCTACAGTTCTAATTTTTGGTGAGTGGATGCCCTAGGGGGGGGAACGATGTGTTGCATATTAAATGTAGGTCAAGGTCAAAGGTCGGTGTCATCGAAAAATCAGGAAATCGTTAAAAATTTCAAATTTTTTGTGAGTGGATTCAATAGGCAGAAATGAAGTGATGCATACCAAAAATTAGGTCAAGGTCAAAGGTCACTGACCCCAAAATTAGGAAATTATTAAAAATAACATTTTTTGTGTCAGTAGATACATTAGGGGGACACAATGTGTCACATACCAAAATGTAGGTCAAGGTCAAAGGTCAAGGTCACTGTGACCCCAAAATCGTGAAATTGTTAAAAATCATGATTTTTTGTGTCCATTGAGAAATTGAGGGGAGACGGTTTGTCATGTACCAAAATTTAGGCCACGGTCAAGGTCACTGTGACCCCAAAATCAGGAAATCATTAAAAATCATGATTTTTTGTGTGCATTGATAGATTGAGGGAAGACGATGTGTTGTGACCCCAAAATCAAGAAATCATAAAGTCACATTTTCATATGCCTGTCGAAGACGAGGTCGTGTAATGTAATGTTGCGTTCTATCCATTCATCCAACATTTGTTGTCCATGCGATAGCTCTAGTTTCAAGGTATGGATTGGTACCAAACTTTGAATATACCTTACTCGCATGGCAAAGTGGAGCCATACATATGAGATCAATTTGTCAAAGGTCTAGGTCGCAGTCCCCCAAAACTGAATCAAGCTTAGCTGACTAAATGTGTTGGAATATTGTTGGAATATTCGAAGTTCTTTCCCCTGCATTTATATGGTATTGTCCTGTGGAGTTGTCTCCCATGTTTGAAACGCTTCATTTAGTTAAACTGTTGTGAAATAAAAACCATACATTTACTAATTTAACGAGGAGAGGAGTCCTTTATGAACTTCACACCTGTTTATTAACTCAAGAACAAAGGTTTACTTCATCATTTTCTTCTTCATGAAAAATTCTCTCGTCTGAAAGGAAAACTACTATTTTCTTGTGTTTGACTATTGTCGATTTCAGTGTGGGATATGTGAGCTCTCGCTTCAAGGTCAACTAGTTACCAAGAGTTAAGCTCATTTTAGTTTATCATTCAATATAAGATGTGATATATGTTACATTCTCATAATTGCTAGATCAATTGGAATCAAGGCTATTAAACAACCTTGAAATTTGAACCAATGTAATTCCAGATATACGGGCGTATATTGAAGCCCCTTGGGCTCTTGTTTCCCATGTTTTGGTAGCTTTCAAAGAGCATGGTGAGACAACAGAAAGTCTGGTTTTCTTATCTGGTTGGAGACACTGAAGAAGTATGTCCAGTCAAAGAATGTCATACGCAAAAACCCCTCGTTCTCTACGCTATTGTCGATATATAAGCTTTCTGACACCATTATCACATAAGTGTTTCAAAACAAAGTGCGCTTCTTTCTTTGGCCAATTGCAGGGCTCTCACTTTGCTTTGGGAAAAGACTGTGCTAAAAATTTCTGACAAGTAAGTTAAATATTTGAGAAAACATAGGGCTTTTAGATGAAATATAGGGTTAGTATATCCGGATGTGTTTGAAGGACGACGAGACTGTTAGCCTCCATCTTCCAATTCAGTCACATCTCTCTCCAACGCCTGTATCATATCGTGCTATTATCCTCTTACCTATGTAGGGGTGACCGGACACATTATACAATATTATTCTTCCGGAAATACCCCTCCATGTTCTGCAAACCTTTTTTATACGCCCGCCAAAAGGCGGACGTATTATGTGATGGCGGTTTCCGTCCGTCTGTCCGTCCATCCGTCCGTCCGTGTGTCCGTCCCTCGTGTCCGGTCTATATCTGGGACAGTTTTCTATCTACAGTTCTAATTTTTGGTGAGTGGATACCCTATGGGGAGACGATGTGTTGCGTACCAAAATGAAGGTCAAGGTCAGAGGTAAACGGTCACTGGCCTAAAAAACAGGAAATCACTGAAGTGTTTGTGTCCGGTCTATATCTGTGAACGTTTTCTATCCACAGTTGCAATTTTTTGTGAGTGCATACGCTAGGTGGAGACGATGTCGCGTACCAAAATTGAGGTCGAGGTCAGAGGTCAAAGGTCACTGTTGCCTAACATCAGGAAATCATTGATCATTGACAGTTTTCTATCTACAGTTCTAATTTTTGGTGAGTGGATGCCCTAGGGGGGAACGATGTGTATACGAAATGTAGGTCGAGGTCAGTGTGACGGCAAATTAGGAAATTTTTTGTGAGTGGATTCAATAGGGGGAAATGAGGTGTCGCATACCAAAATATAGGTCAAGGTCGAAGGTCAAAGGTCACGGACTCAAAAATCAGGAAATTATTAAAAATAACATTTCTTTGTGTGAGTAGATGCATTAGGGAGACACAATGTGTCACATATCAAAATGTAGGTCAAGGGTCACCGTTACCCCAAAATCATGAAATTGTTAAAAATCATGATTTTTTTGAGTCCATTGAGAAATTACGGGTAACCGTTTTGTCATGTACCAAAATTTAGATCCAGGTCAATAGTCAAGATCACTGGGACACCAGAATCAAGGTCAAATATTTGGTGAGTGGATTCAATAGGGGGAAATGAAGTGTCACATACCAAAAATTAGGTCAAGGTCAAAGGTCACTGACACCAAAATCAGGAAATTATTAAAAATAACATTTTTTCTGTCAGTAGATACATTAGGGGGACATGTGTCACATACCAAAATGTAGGTCAAAGGTCAAGGTCACTGTGACCCCAAAATCGTTAAAAATCATGTTTTGTGTCCATTGAGAAATTAAGGGGAGATGGTTTGTCATGTACCAAAATTTAGATCACGGTCACTGTGACTCCAGAATCAAGAAATCTTTGAAAATTACTTTATGTGTCCGTAGATTCATTAAAGGGACATGATGTGTCACATACCAAAATGTAGGTCAAGGCTGAACGCCAAGGTCACTGACCCCCAAATCATGAAATTCATAAAAATCATGATTTTTTGTGTCCATTGATACATTGACGGAAGACGAAGTGTTGTGTACCAAAATTTAGGTCACGATCAAATGTCAAGGTAACTGTGACCCCAAAATCAGGAAATCACATTTTCATATGCCTGTCGAAGACGAGGTCATGTAATGCGATGTTGCGTTCTGTCCATTCATTCATTAACATTTGTTGTCCATGCGATATCTCTGGTTTCAAGGTATGGAATGGTACCAAACTTTGAGTATACCTTACTCGCATGGCAAAGAGGAGCCATACATTTTGAGATCAATTTGTCCAAGGTCAAAACTGAATCAAGTTTAGTTGACCATATGTGTTAGGTTGGAATATTCAGAGTTCTCTCCCCTACATGTATATGGCAGTCATCCTGTGGAGTTGTCTCCCATATTTGAAACAGCTACATTTAGTTAAACTGTTGTGAAATAAAAACCATACATTTAGTAATTTAACGGGGAGAGGGGTCATTTATGAACTTCATACCTCTTTATTAACTCAAGAACAAAGGTTTACTTCATCACTTTCTTCTTTCTTCATGAAAAATTATCTTGTCTGAAAGGAATCCATTTGCAGGAAAACTACTATTTTCTTGTGTTTGACTATTGTCGATTTCAGTGTGGGATATGTGAGCTCTCGGCTCTTGCTTCAAGGTCAACTAGTTATCAAGAGTTAAGCTCGTTTTAGTTTATCATTCAATATAAGATATATGTTACATTCTCAGAAGCACAAAATTGTAGGCTAGCTACCAATTGGAATCGAGGCTATCAAACAACCTTGAAATTTGGACCAATGTAATTCCAGATACACGGGCGTATATTGAAGCCCCTTGGGCTCTTGTTCCTTTTGCTGCAAATGCCATTCGTTCACTTATCAAGAATTAACCAATTTCATCTAGCAATTTGGAGTAGGGGTCTTCTACTTATTTCTGGTGAAAATTAAATTGAGCTGTGAGGAGCTCATTGAAGCAAAAGGCATGGGATCTGGGCCCTTAGCTATTTCCCAGCACCCGACAGCCTCAAGAGCGATTTCATCTTTTGAAACAAAATACCATTAGGCCCAGGATTTATGCAAATGTGAGATTTTTGTGAAAAAAAAGCTTTTGTGAAAGAGGGGATTTCGATTTTATTTCAGCCCAAATCACCCGTAGATGAAACCCTAAACAGATTAGGGGAATCCTGCTCTCTAAAATGGAGATACAAAAGGTCGTTTTCGCTCAATAAATCAGTTCACATAATGAATTCAGCAAAATCCTCTTGAGGCACATACAGACAGATCTTTCCGCATTAAATGGTAGTAAATTGTCATCTATCTAATTTGCATAATAATAGGCCAAACATCCTTTGCACTGTTTAAACATTGGCTGGTTCTTTACATGGCAAATTAATTTTAATTACGACATGGAACAATAGATAAATCAATGCGCCTGTAATTTTGATGCATTCGTTGAGAAGGAATCGAATGAGCAAAAACGACCTTTTTTACCTCAATTTAAGAGTGCGGGATCGCCCTAACCTGCTAAAGGGCAGCATGGAGTATGTACCATATTGCTTGGCACTGGGGGAACAATAATTGTTCTCCATGCATTTCTTTAAGATGATGATGTATCGGCATGAAGAATTAAATTAGCCTACAGTCAGTGGCTGTAAATGAGAGACTTCAATGGAACCTCCGAGTATTTTTGTTTAATTTAACATGTTTAACTGACCAGCATGGAGGAGTGAACATTATCAGTTTACATATCAAGTGAATCGGGTTCAAGGAAAAGTAACTTCTCATTGGGTCAATATATTTGCCAGGTTATAAAAACTAAATTGGATCAAAGCGGACAAAAAATAGGGATAAAACTTGAAGTGCAATTGGCCTAAATTTGAAGCTAAAATAGGGCCAGTGGCAGCCCTGAAAATGCTAGTATGTCAATCTTGATAACAGGTAATCAGTCCAGTTTTTCTAATGAACTGCGTGTTTGTGTTTTGATTAACAGATGCCTGTACAGTACCCTTTCTGCTGTTCACATGCTATAGGGAAGATTCAGTGCACTGAAATTTGATTTTTCAAAGAATCCTGCTACATCAAAACCAAATCCTGGACGGCAGATATTTATTATTCTGCATTTGGGTGATATCTGGTTTAAATCTATCATTGCGAGTCTGCAGAGCACACAAACTGCCCATCGAGTTCAAATCTTTTTGAAAGCAGAATATTTTATCGAAGGATTAATTTATAACCCTTTCCATCATATCATCAGACTGTTGGATTTAACTCCTATTTAACAGCAGTGTTTCAGCTTGATGCATACCATGGCAATCGATCATGGCTCCTAAATCATGTAAATAAAACAATGGGTCCCCATATCCAGTTTATAATCAGGCATTCCTGTAAAGTATTATTATCCTGTAAAGTATTATTATCCTATTAAGACTAATAACAACAAAGAGTCGAGCATTGTAATAAAATAACATTTATTTTATCAAAATAATGCCATATCTGCAAAAATGTCAGTTCTCTTAATACTAGCACCTTCTTTGGTTCAATACAGCATATAAAAACATGATAAACAAACAGAAGTTCTCCCAAGTTATGACAAACCTTTGGTCCTGGGGTGTCCATTCACACAGGCTTTGCATGCACCTGTATTGAGACTGTGTCTTAGAAGTATGATGTATCAGATAAAAATATTGTACAACGCGAGTTGGGTTCAGCAACACAGATACAAACACCAGTATCTGTGAAGTTGGATAATACACACACCAATGGAAACAAACTTCCATATTTAGACAATAACAGTGGACAGCAGAGCTGTCAAATACTGACAGTCATGGATAAGGGAGGTAACTTTGTCATCATTCCAGCAGAGGGGTGATAACATAGGAAGCAATACCAATGGAGCCAAAATTGCGTTTAATTTTGAGAAATATTGGTATAATTAACTAAATAAGCAGTAGTAACTGCCATGGCTGGTGCGTTTGACATGGGAATGCAAGATATACGGGTAGAATGTAACTTTCCTGTGAGGTCAATCTGCTGAGATGGTGCTGCGACTACTTATCAGAACTTTTCATACCCGTTGTTGGCATTCTAGAATAAGTTATTGAGATATCTCATTCTTCACAACATGCGAGGTGCATGAATGGACAGACATAGTAGCATTTCAGTAGTCCCCCATCTGAATTCTTTTATCTAGGGTCTGTTCACACGAGTTGCCATAAGTATAAAATCCAGGTTGTCAACTAGTTGAAGACAATACCGTATTCAATGATTTTCATTGGTTAAGTTGAAGGTACAGTTTAAAATAAATAACACATAACCGATCTGTTTCCTGCATTGCTGGTACTGGAAACAGTGGGCCTTGCTGGTGAGGATAATGTGTGCCTCTTAGATAACGAGGACTTAATGGCATCCTGGTGAATTGTAGCCCGAGGAGTCAATGAGGGATTAAGGAGCTACATGTACATGAATGGTACTCACCTATCAAAGGTCAGGACTGTCAGTATTAAAGCAATCAAAATCATTTCACATTATCATCAAGAAATTACAAAGTAATTCAGGCGAAGGGGAATAACTCTTGTAATACAACTGACTACAAACTTATAATATAACCCGATCATTCCAAAGATAATAACATGAGCAACAAAAAACAATTATGATAAATGAAATGTAATAAAAGCACCAATAGTAGCACCAAAAAAAAAGAAACAAAACATCTTTAAAACGAAAAACATTATGTAAAATAAAAAAAAGATAAAGCATTCGACACAGAAGACTTTCAGAATCTGATCTGAACAATCGGGGGGGAAAAAGAAAGAGACTTTGTTCATGGCTAAAGTGAATCTGACGATTGTGGAATTTGTTCAGTAATTAATTAGGTAAGGAAGATATATCTCAATCTTGACTAGAATAAACCACTGCAGACTACAATACACTTCCATAAACCACTGACATGACTGAGTAAGGAAGACTTGTTGAATTCTGCAGTTCTTCCGTTGACTCGAGTACAGGCACATAAAACATATTATTGTTCACGTGTCCAGATCTATAATGGAATACATTATAAAATGCAGGTGGATTGTATCAGACTAAATGTAATCTATTACAGACAAATAACTTGTTCACATCTGGAGTTATGAATGGACTAGAATTCATGCACATAAAGCAACTTACTGTTCATAGGTTATGATGTTTAATGGAAAACATTAATACAGGTGGATTGTACATGTACTAAATGCATAATACATTACAGGCACAGAACCCAGGAGGATAACTGAGTAAGGAAGACTCATGATCTTTAACGGACACGGTAGAATACTGCCACAATAGATCATGAGGATAGCAGGGCAAGAAAGACATCGTTCACAGCTCATGATCCGTAATGAAGTAGAATACAGGCACAACAGACCATGTGGATAGCAGAGCAAGGAAGACATTGTTCACATCTCATGATCCGTAATGGACTAGAATACAGGCACAATAGACCACGAGGATAGCAGAGCAAGGAAGACATTGTTCACATCTCATGATCCGTAATTGACTAGAATACAGGCACAATAGACCATGAGGATAGCAGAGCAAGGAAGACATTGTTCACATCTCATGATCCGTAATGGACTAGAATACAGGCACAATAGACCATGAGGATAGCAGAGCAAGGAAGACATTATTCACAGCTCATGATCCATAATGGACTAGAACACAGGCACAATAGATCATGAGGATAGCAGAGCAAGGAAGACTTATTGTTCACAGCAGATCCGTAATGAACTAGAATACAGGCACAATAGACCATGTGGATAGCAGAGCAAGGAAGACATTGTTCACATCTCATGATCCATAATGGACTAGAATACAGGCACAATAGACCATGAGGATAGCAGAGCAAGGAAGACATTTGTCACATCTCATGATCCATAATAGACTAGAATACAGGCACAATAGACCATGTGGATAGCAGAGCAAGGAAGACATTGTTCACATCTCATGATCCATAATGGACTAGAATACAGGCACAATAGACCATGTGGATAGCAGAGCAAGGAAGACATTGTTCACATCTCATGATCCATAATGGACTAGAATACAGGCACAATAGACCATGAGGATAGACGAGCAAGGAAGACATTGGTCACATCTCATGATCCATAATGGACTAGAATACAGGCACAATAGACCATGAGGATAGCAGAACAAGGAAGACATTGGTCACAGATCATGATCTGTAATTGACTAGAATACTGTCACAATAGATCATGAAGATAGCAGAAAAAGGAAGACTTATTGTTCACAGCAGATCCGTAATGAACTAGTATACAGGCACAATAGACCATGAGGACAGCAGAGCAAGGAAGAATTATTGTTCACAGCCCATGATCTGTGATGGACTATCATGTACAGACCTGTGCATGAACTAAAATCACTAAATAAGGAAGACTGTATTACATGTACTATCTCATCTGTAACATGACTACATGTACAATACAGGGAAATAAACCCCTGATCATGAGAGAGCAAGACATTGTTCATGACTCACAGTGTAACCGAGTGCACACAGGTACGTAAAACTGAAGCATCACCGAGTAGAAGACTAGAATACAGGCACAAAAAGCATGAGTATCACTGGAAGACTTAATTGTTCACCGCCCATAACAAACTAGAATACAGGCAAATGATCAAGGAATACTCATTGTTCTCACCCAGAGACATGAAAATGGCCCAAGTTATATATGGATTTAGATCCGTGAGCATTATTCACATCTCGAGTTCTGTAGAATACAGGCACACATACACAGTCGCATGGGGACTCGTATCAATTGATTAAAACAGCTAACTGCTCACACCTCATTATCTGCTGCAGCTGACTAGAAAACTTGCATTTATCTTTTTCTGAATGAGGAGGAGACAAGATTAACTGTTCACTGATTAGGCCGTCCACACTTGATTCCTTGTTTCCCCGTCAGCCACTCCAATGTCATTTTACCTACCTCCTGTTTTTTTCATTATTTGCAGCTTTTCCAATTCAAAGCACTTTCCAAGTGCAATTTCGCTCTTTGATCAGTTGGAATCAGTAAAATTTTGAAGTCTGCTTCATTCCGTTCAACAACCTCTAACTATGGAAATGGAAATATTGATAAAGTGACATGCTTCCGTGGAAAATCCCGTCAGGGGAGGTAACTCGTTTGTTTAAACATTCTCAAACATGGCCTCCGAATGATGTCGGCCTGAATTCATTTCAAATAATGAAGAATGAAAAGTAGGTTGATACTTCATGTAGGAACTATTGTCTGGGTCTTTGTGTCGATGAAAAGGCACAGGTCTAGACACATTGTTGTCCCCAGACTTGGGTATTGTATGCATTGTCTCGTGATTCTTACATAAAGTATGAACCGAAAAGTAAGACCCCACCCGCATCACTTTTGAAAAACAGGATGACGGGAAACAAGGAATCAATTGTCATTAGCCTTAATGATTGGGTGGTGTGTCATCCATGACACAGCTCGAAGCATCCTCCATATTTTTGTATTCTGCATTTCACTGAAGCTTACATGTATTACACTGTTCTGGTGTATCCATAAATCAAGTAGGCATAATCTCAAATACAGGACGGATTATCGTTCACATTTTGATAGTGTTTTGCAATGGACTAATATAATCGAGCCATGTGGACTTCGAGGAGACTTATCATTCAAAATCTGGGTTTGATCACTCCATAAAAGGAACCTTACCATTACACAAGGAACCTTACCATTCCACAAGGAACCTTACCATTCCACAATGAACCGAACCGACATGGCACCAATTATTTTAAATCATAGTAAAAATGGCATCGCTTATCGTTCACATTCTCCCTTCTACTGCTGTAGTGTCACGGCAACTTTTACCACCACTGTCATATCTCCATATCATTCATATACTTTGTTCTGCTGCACGAGACAACTGAATGTATAAATCACAGAGATCCACATCAAGCTCCCGCCGCTAACTGCACTTGGGGGTCACTAGTAAGAGTGGACATGACGAAATATCGTTCACATTCTTGGATCACTGCACAAGGGATTGCTACTCATCGATCACAGGACCCTGTTAAAAGAGAGGAAATAATGCTAAATGCAGTCAGCTGTAGTAGATTGAAATAGTGCCAAAAAAAAAAATTTCACAGGTAAATTTTCTGTTATTAAGCTAAAACTTACCTCACTTCCACTCTTTGCATTTCTTGTCTACATGAAATACCACAGTAAGAATTTAAATGACACAGTTATCTCCCCTGCTAGTCACCTGATAGCATAGCTACCCACAATTCCACTTCCTTCTTGTTCCACTGCGATACATGGTCTGGATGTATCATAGCGGGGAGGTTGGGTGGGCATCACTGGAAGTGAGGTAAGTTTTAGCTTAATAACAGAAAATTTACCTGTGAATTTTTTTTTGTTATTTGCGCTGAAAACTTACCTCACTTCCACTCTTTGCATAGAGTGCCACCGTAAGGTAGGTGGGCAAACTGATACAATCCGTGGTTAGTGATAAATGCCATACATAGTGACTAGTACAGAGTAGAAATCACAGATCTTCTACCTCACAGAGGATCCATGAGATCATACAACAGTAATAACCTGTATGCCTATGGTACACAGGGAACCTCTGTTGCTACTCTGACTTCAAGGCTGAGATGCAAGATACGCCCCCCCCTTTTTTTCGAAAGGGGCCGAGAGAAAAAATGCACTCACCCGCAAGCAGGGTTACAACTGTACGCCCGGACTTTTGTAGCTATCTTGCTGGCCTCGGTCCCCCTGACACCCGCTGTGCGGTCACAAGTGGGCCGATGGAATAGAGGTCGTTACATGCCAACGTCATGTCCCGGAGATAGTAGGAGGCAAAGGTCGTGTTTGACCTCCAATAGTTTTTACTTATTTCTTGTTTGGCTTTGGGATCGAAAGGGATAAACAAACGCCTCCTTCCCGCTCTGATCTCCTCTGTACGATTCAGGTAACACGCAAGAGCCCGAACCGGACACATTAACATGTCTGATTCAAGACCGGACGAAAGGAAATCAGATAAGGCTGGAATTGTGAACTCTCGAGATATGGAATCGTAGAGGGCTTGATTCTTGGCCACAAACTCAGGAACCGTTGTGAGAACTACCTTGCTCCAGTTCCTAGAGTGTCTGATGTTCCTTTTATCGAGCGCATGCAGCTCTGACACTCTAGCTGCCGAAGCAAGAGCCAACAAAAACGAAGTTTTGTATGATAAATATTTTAGCTCAATAGCCTCTATTGGCTCGAAAGGTGGCTCTCCTAATTGCCGAAGTACTAAGGCTAAGTCCCACTTAGGTAATTTCGGAACAGCCGACTGACCAGTGATCTTGTATGACTTGATTAGTGCAGATAAGTTTGGATCAGTCGAGGGATTAATCCCAGTACCCAGTAGAATAGGTTGAGCAATAGCCGCTCTATAACCTTCTACCGTAGCGGGCACCAGGCCCCTATCCCTGAACAGGTACAATAGAAACTCTGCTACTTCAGGGATGGTGGCGCAGGATGGATTGATATCCCTCTCTCCACACCAAAGATCGAAGATTGCCCACTTTGAGTTGTATACAGCGGAAGAGGACGATCGAATTGATTGTGCCATTCGGCGCCCAACCTCCGCTGAAAATCCCGCCTGAGCAAAGTGCTGCTTGAGCACTTGCACACGTGGTAGTGGAACAGTCCTGGCTGGCTGTGGAATATCGACGTTCCGGGCTGGCGCAGTAGATTGTGCCATACCGGAAGCTGTCTTGGTACATCTACCAGAAGATCCAGTAGTTCCGGGAACCACGGCCTTGCTGGCCACCACGGAACAATCAGGTAAACGACACATATGTGTTCGCGGATCTTCTGGAGTACCTTCGCTAGGATAGCTGGGGGAGGGAACGCATATGCTACCATCCTTGACCAGTCCTGCGATAGTGCGTCCACTGCAAACGCCGCCGTATCCGGTACCGGCGACATAAACAGGGGCAGTAGATTGTTGCGCCGAGCGGCGAACAGATCTATGTGTGGCATCTCCCAGACATGAGCTATTTGTTTTAGCATGTCTGGGTGAAGTTGCCACTCCGCGGGAATTATCTGATTCCGTCGTGAAAGCGAATCCGCTAAGACGTTCAGTACCCCCGGGATGTGTCTGGCCAACACCGATATGTTGTTGTCCCAACACAGACCGAAAAAGATTTCCGCTTGGCTTTGTAATTGCGGAGATCTCGTCCCCCCCCCCCTGCTTGTTGATGTAGGACACAACTGTTGTGTTGTCCGTCGCAACTAGCAGGTTCTTGTCGGTCAATACGCTCACCCACGTGCGGATGGCATGTGTCACTGCCATAAACTCCAACACGTTTATATGGTACGAGCGTTCCTCGATTGTCCATAACCCGGACGTCGACTTGGACTCGAGGTGGGCTCCCCATCCTTCCATAGATGCGTCCGTGAACAGGTGATGTGACGGACGAAACGGAAGTAGGGACACACCTGGCATAACGTTGAGTGGATCCAGCCACCATTGGAGGCATTGTTTGACTAGTGGTGTTATAGGAATCCACGGATTCAACCGCCTTTCGACCCATTCGTGATTGAAGTAAATCATTAAGGGACGAAGCTGCAACCGCCCTCTTGGTGTTACGTCCTGTGTTGACGTCAAGAGGCCGATTATCGCAGCAAAGTGTAAAGCCCTGGCTTGAGATAACTTGAGGAACTGAGGTATCTTCGCTGTTATCTTTTGCCATCGATCTTCTGGGGGTTTGGCGAGAGCTCGTAGCGTATCGTATTCCACCCCAAGAAATTTGCGCCTTTGTGAAGGAATCAGCTCTGATTTCTCTTCGTGTGGGATGTATCCCAGAGAAGTCAACATCCTTAAGACAAACTGGGTGTCTAGGATTAACTGCTCCTTGCAGGCATTCCTTAGCAGGGAGTCGTCGATATAAAAGTGGTACTTTATACCTAGACTGTGCAGGAATTGTGCCACTGGTGTAAACACTCGTGTGAACACCCAAGGGGAAGTGGACAGGCCGAACGGAAGCACTTGAATTTGGAAGCGTCGCTTGCCGACCATGAATCTCAAGTACTTCCTGTCCTCCGGATGTATCGGGATATGCAGGTATGCATCCCTTAAATCCAGAGAAGTCAGCCATTCCCCTTGTCTGAGTACTGTCCGGATAGACCGGAAGGACTCCATGCGGAAGTGTGGTGGTGGAGTGAGGTAGTCCTTGTTGAGGCGCTTTAGGTTTATAACCATGCGCATCTCGGACGTGTC